>BQNB010000951.1:0-58959 GCA_026074375.1 Tanacetum coccineum
GTGAACTCGGATCGGGTATGATTAAGGATTTAGATCTAAGAAAAAAATAAGCTAGAATTAAAAAGCAACAAACTTTATGCTGGAAAATAAGCTAAAAATAATAGATCAAAATCCACCCGAAACTAAGTTGTTCAATCAAGTAAACTCGGATCGGGTATGATTAAGGATTGGGTCTAGAAAAAAAACTTAAATAAAAATAAGCAATCGAAAAAAAGCTAAAATAAGCTCACTCGAAAAGCTCTAAATCGAAAACAAATAAGCTAGTCTAAATAAGCTATGAAATTAGCTAATTAGATTATAAGCTTAAGAGATCGGATCTAAAAAATAAGCTATAAGCAAGAGCTTATTTAGAAAATAAGCTAAAAAGAAAGGAGAGAAGAGATGAGAAAATAAGCATAAGAAATAAGCTAAAATAACACCAACCTTTACCAAAAAGCATCTTCATTAAACTAAAATAAGCCATTACAATAAGTTGAAAATAAGCTAAAAAGCTTTTACAATAATAAGCTAAAATAAGCTACCACTATTCTACTCATACTCCTAAAACTATACTACTCTACTATGAAAAATAAGCTAAATCCTCACCCCCTTAAATGAGCTGATGCATGTGATTTATATAGCCCAAGCCCCTCAGGGGTATTTTCGTCATTTTAGGTGGTTCAGACGCGTCATAGTGCAAAAGTGGGGGTATTTTCGTCATTTCGTCATCTACCAACCGCCTCATTATTGCCTCAGATCTCCACATGACAACCTCAGACTGACACACTCTTACCTCGGACTGACACGCACAGGATGACACGTTTCATCACCTAATTGGCTAATAGTCCTGCAGCTCTGCCAACTCGTACCTAGGACTGACATGTCAGTCACCTGCAACAAATGATTAGCACCGCCACGTGGTGGTTTATCATTGGCTAGCGGTCACCTAAGCCGGCATCGGAGTAGCCACCGGTCAACGGTGGCTGCCAACAACGGTCAACGGCGACAGACCATCGTTCACTACCGCCGGACCACCGGTTAACGGTGGCGGTCAACGGTGGAGGACCAGGGTGCCACGTGGCATGCCACGTGTGCCCACGTGTCAGCCTCGTGGTTGCTGACGTGGATAATAGACGAGAAGTCTAAGCCTAGGGTCGAACTCGGGACGTCCCGAGTAAAGACTCAAGAGACACTCCAAGGACCAACTGAGCTAGACTAACTCATCATAATATATACGCATATATGTTCTATTTATCCTTTGTTTAAGTCTGCCAGATTTCTTATTAATAAAAGGTTCAATTAAAATGTGACAGGGTTCAAATGAAAGAGGTTCAGGGGTCGAGTAAGGTACCAATAGACTCGTAATTTCTTGCTCTTTCTAATGGTGTGATCGTGGAATATTAACAACTTCGTTTGAACCTCGATAAACGTAAAAACGTCGTCGAAAGTCACCCGAAAATTACCTTTTTTGCTTTGTTTTCAATCCTTTTTACCTTTAAGACATAAAAACACAATACAAACATATTTACAACATAATTACTCATATTTTAGTGTTTTAGTCTGTTTATTAGCATTTTCCGGGGTACAAATGATGTGTGTTTTAGCACACATCACTTATTAACTCTGTATAGCCACCCTTGCACATCTTCTCCATCAAACTTAGGGAATTCCACCTTAGTCAATCTACCATATGCACCACCATTGTTACCACCCCTTTGACCACCAAAAGTCTCCCTCTTTTGACTAGGTCCTTCACCACTATTAACTCTACCTTCCAATGCAGTTACAGTTTCAGTCAAGCGAGAAATAAGATTCATCATACTTGTCAATTGACTCTTAACAGTTTGAACCAGTTAACATACCCCTTTGATTGTTACCACCATTGTCAGTTGACCTTGTGGCCACCATTGTTGTTTTGTAACAGATTGATTGATTTTTCAAGAAACGATTATTTGAACAGAATTCCAACAGAATAAATGCTAGGGTCTGCTCTGATATCAATTGAAATAATGTAATCTAGAAAACTTAACATAAATGAAGATTACAATCTCAATGGCAACAAACTATTAGGGGGAGTTTGGTTCACATAATGTTTTTGAAGGAATTGTTATCTTCAAAAGGAATTGTAATTTGATGTAATTGTAATTCAAAGATTTGGATTGTGTTGTAATTGTAATGTGTTGTAATTGTAATTGATGAAATCTGTCGATGTGTTTGGTTGACTCGCAACGTAATGTAATTCAAATTCATTTTTTTATAAAACTTAAAAAATTAATATAATAATAATTAAAATAATATAATAATAAATAAAATAAAATTTATAATATTTGTAAGAAATAATAATAATAATAATAATAATAATAATAATAATAATAATAAATAATATTAAAAAACACTAATAATAATAATAATAATATTTATAAAAAATAACAATAATGATAACAAAATAAATAATAATAATAAAATAATATTAAAAAATAAAATTAATAAAATAATAGTAATAATAATAATAATAATAATAATTAATAATTAATAATTAATAATAATAATAACATTAATAAAGTAATAATAATAAATAAATAATAATAATAATAATAATAATAATAATATTTACAACAAAAATAATAATAATTATTATTATTATATTAATAAATAATATTAATAATAAATATTATTATTATTATTATTATTATTATTATTAATAATAATAATAATAATAATAATAATATTAATAATAATAATAATAATAATAATAATAATAATAATAATAATAATAATAATAATAATGTATAAATACTGAAATAAAGTATAAAATTCTGAATTACAACGTAATTCAAAACTTTTATCCAGCTTCCTATATAATCTGAATTCACTCATTTGATGTAATTGTAATCACCAAATTACAATTACATCGCAAACCAAACAGCCTATGTAATGTAATCTGAATTACAATTCATTTCATTCTACGAACCAAACAGCCTACGTAATGTAATCTGAATTACAATTCCCTCAAATTACGCCAGATTACAGCGAACCAAACACCCCCTTAGGAATCTATAGCCGGAATCAAGATTCGAAATGGATTTGTTATTGAATGTTGAATTGTTACAATGATTGAGTTTATGAGAGAGATGGATTACAAGTTTTACATGAATGAATAAAAATACTGGAAAGGAAAAGGTATTATATATAGACAGTGTTGAGTTCCAACGGTTTTCCCCGCCAAAATCAAGTTTGAATTTTTAGTTTGACTTTTGCTTAATTTTGCTAAATTGGTCCGTTTGACTTCACTTTATGACAGATGTCCTAAACTATCATTTTAGAAAACACAACTCTTAAAGTAAAAAATAAAAATTGAGAAAACGACATACGAAGATATGAAAATCTGAATGAAGATCATGCCACAGCTGTACACGTCTTTAAATAACTTCAGCCGTTGAAAGCCCATGATTACCGAAAACATGTACCCATGTGTTAACTCCACCCAAAAACAAAATGAAACAATTAAAAAAACAACATAACATATAGCTGTCACTTTTATTTTTGCCCTATAAAAACCATAACACCACATCACAAATAATTCACTCACAAACACAAGCCTCTAACGTCTCCTTAACCATATTTCTGCACAATCACATCAAACAGTTTCATCTTATAAAAATGGCCCAAGTTAGCATTGTGAAGAAAGCTTCAGTTTTCGCTATTGTCGCACTCTCCGCGGTAGCTGCAGTGTCTGCTCAAGCAACTGCCCCAGCGCCTTCTCCTGACGCTGGAGCGGCATTTTCTATCCCGATGTCTGGAGTTGTGATTGGCTCATCTATGCTTTTAACATTTGTTGCTCTCTTCAGGAACTAAATTTGGTTTTTTTATTCTTCAAGATTGTGATTGTGTACCTATTTTTTTGTTCCCATGATTCTTTTGTATTATAATGATATACTGTATGATAATACTACTGCTATTCATATTCAAACTATTGTTTTCATTTATGAACATTTATGTGAATTTTACGTATGAGACGATGATTTGTTTATTAGCTAGTTTTTTTCTCCATATATTCTAGTATTGTAGTTTAGTTGCGATGTTATTTTTTCTCAAAACAATATTTTCAGTCAAATATCTTTTTAACCCACGTTTAGATGGAAATAAGAAAAGTATATTCACTACAACAATATAAGGGTTTAGGGTCGACAATTTCGACCCTAAGTTACAAAGGGTGTCGACCCAAAGTACTTAGGGTCGACAATGTCGACCCTAAACTTTTTTTATTTATTAAAAACGTTTTAATATTAAAAACAAATTAATTATTAAAAAATTAGGGTCGACATTGTCTTTGAGACTTTGGGTCGACAATGTCGACCCTAAATTTTTTTTATTTATTAAAAACGTTTTAATATTAAAAACAAATTAATTATTAAAAATTTAGGGTCGACATTACCCTTTATTTTTTTGGTCGATAATGTCGACCCTAAGTTTTATATTTGTTTAAAAGCTATAGTGGTGTCCCACGTGGATTTTCCACCCAGTTTAGGGTCGACATTGTCGACCCTAAGTGTGCTGTTGCCGGGCAAAAAAAAAAAACTGGACTCACCATGCCAATTTTCCAGATTATTTCCGGAATTTTTTCCGGAAAAAATCTACATTTCAAAAATCCAGAATTCGGCAATAACAATAACAAATCACAAAACGTTACAATACCACAATACCATAAATTACCATTCAACAAATCCACAATACGATAACAAGTCTAAAAGTTATTACAATTACTAAGATAGTACATAAAAATGCCTACTCCTCCTCCTTCGACGAATAGTCATCACCCGATTGTTGCTCGCCCTCCTCCTCCTCCTCCCCTGATTTCGTTATTTTTTTCACGAGCCAAATCTTGAGCCAATTGGTCACAGCTCCGCGAATCGTTCATATGAGGATTCGTAAGAAGGGTATAGTGGGGACGTTGGGCTTGAGTATTAGAAGTAGAGGCGAGAGTGGAGTTGAGAACGGGTTGATAACAGTTGTTGAATGTATTATTGGTGACGGGTAAGGGAGGAAATGGGCCGGGGTAGGGAGGTTGGAGTGGTTGGAGTGGTTGATTATAGGGAAAGGGAGGTTGGAGTAAATGAGCCCAATTAGGGGTGAGTTGGGGCATAGAAGGACCGGGTGGGGTGGGGGTACAAGACTAAAAGCAGGAGGGGTAAATGGCCTAGCACTATTTGGTGAGTTGTAGTGCATAAAAAACTGACCTAGGGCTCCATAAATCGACTCAGTATTTTGGTACGCCACATTAGCCCGTTGGTCCGCCTGATCAGCCTTTAACGAAGCCAAATAAGCCCGTTGCTGCGCCTCCTCAGCTTGCTTCCTGTACAACTCTTTCTCTTGCTCTTGTTGCCTCAATATCTGAGTCATCTGATCCCGATTCATAACATCTCCATATGCACGATGTGTGCGCCTGCGAGAAGTTGAGCCACCACCCGGTAACTTCCTGCCCATGCCCGACATATTCTGGCGGTTGTCACTCGGAACGACTTCATCCAAGATTTCTTGATCGGTCTTGAACGGGATGATGCCGGCTTTAATCCTATCTTGCATGGCCTTCATATCCAACTGTGAAAGAAAAAGAAAAAGAAAGAAAAAAAGGTTAAAAACAAATAAAATAAGTTATTAAAGAATGTAACGAGTTAAATTACTTACGTATCTCTGCTTGTTTTGTTCGGTTTTAAATTCGCCAGTCTTCTTACTTGAGTGCCCCTTCCTCCACGTCTCAATGAGGTCCTCGTAATGCCCTTTCTCGACTTTCTATACAATATCAAATAAATTAATAACGAGCTATAAATAAACAATATAAACACCTTTAAAATATCACAAAAATTATAAAGAGTCTTACATATTCATTCCTCCCTTGCGCGAATGATTTTTTCCCTTGATGGGTTAATATCGCGTTCTTTGCTCGGTTAGCAGCATTCTGCAAGCTTCTCGACACCCGATTCGGATGGGACCACCAGTCAACCAACTCATTCCACTCATCTTGGGTTCTGTCTCCCCACACTCTCGGCGGCGGCGGATGATTCTTTGCCTCGTCGGGCGAATCATGTTTTGTATAATGATCAGCCTTGATTCTGTTTTTATTTTTGCGCCAAAGTAGCCTCAGTTTAAGTTCTAGCCCAAGCCTTACCCTTTCCCCCACCGTATATTACTTACTGCCATCACCACTTTGTCCTGGTTATTGTACATCGCGAGGTGAAATAGCTCTACCTATAAACATTTGCTTTTAAATAACAAACATTTAAAGATAACAGCATAATCTAACGTCGATACAATAGATAGAAGTAAATAAACAGGTCATACCGCAGTGTGGGTAAATATGGGCTTTAAACGCCTCTGGAATTTCTTCCCACTCGCAAGCAAGGGGAAGTGGCCGGACTGTTTCCCCCATAAGACTATTCAACATGCTTGCAAAATTTCCTAGAGTATGGAAGGTACCAAGATCGGCGTAATCAAAGCCAAGCTGCAAAGGTTGTTTGTTATTTTCTCTAAACGCCTTCCTTAAGGACGCATTTCCCGTCTCAAGACGCAACATCGAACCTACAAAGATAAGTTATTGAGTCATGAAAATTCAAGTAAAAGAAATTAAAAAGAATCAGTGTTATAAAATAAAAATAAAAAAAATACAATTTCTTACTTTGGCACTAGGCCGGTACGGGCCGGTTGGGCCGTCTGGGTGGACTACCACCAGCATCACCACCGTGTTGATTGGGTACACACACGCCATCTGTAAATCACAAGTACAAGAACACCAATTTCGTGGACATTAATGCTAATATACAAATTCATATACAATATACACATTTTTAACATATAAAAAACAATTCCACTCAATAACAAAAATACACCTTTAAACATTAAAAACAATTCCATTCAAATACAAAAATTACACATTTAAACAATAAAACAATTCCATTCAAAGAAAAATTACACATTTAAGCATATAATAATTGTTTCATTCAAACTACAACTTAAGATCAATTGTCATCGTCAGAATCATCGCTAGATAAAACTTCTTCAACATTAGTACTAGGGTTCACTTCATCATCATCGGACACTACAACATCATCATCATCAAGGACATGTGCAACGACATCATCTTCATTATTAATAAAATCAGCATTGTCTTCATTAGCATTAGCATTGTCATCATTAACTGGTGGGGCGTATACTTCTGTCGATTGAGCATTTATACTCAAATCTGTATGCTCCAAACAAGTCAAACCAACAGACAGTGTAACATGTTATGAACTGCTATCAAGTATAACATCTTGATCGGACTCTGCCACATCTCGATGATAAACATGTTTGACGACCTTCCAACCACGTGGTTGTCTAGCAAGGTCTTGAAGGTAGAATACTTGTGTTGCTTGTGTCGCAAGAATGTATTGGTTATTTTTGTGAAATTCCCTATCAGTCAAAATATGATGTATGCCCTGGTCAATGTAAGAACGTCTGTTGCGTGTCGTATGGTTCTTAGGGTTAATGGTGTCAAACCATTTACATCGAAACAAGACAACCTTGCGGTGGCCGATATAAGTGAGCTCCAGAATTTCTTCGAGTTGACCATAATACATCTCTCCATCAAGCCCGGGTGTTGAAACTCCGCTGCATTGAGTGGTATGAAGTATATCGCGTTCATGTACCACAAACTTCACACCGTTAACTATGCAAGCGGGGTATGTACATGCACTAGTAGGTCCACATGCCAAAGAGAATTTACAAAAACATTTTCTATTTTCTTCGGTGAAAGAGTACTTTGGAAAAGAGATACAAACAGATTTAGATGAGCAATAACTCCAAGGTAATATATCTAATGTATTTACCTTGTAATTAAACCACGCGGGAAAACTCGTTTCCACGTTATCAGGCGAATCTCTGCAAAAGTTCATGATATTAGGATAAGTCATCGAGAAAGAAGATTTTTCAAAATAAAAAAAGGAAGAAACATACTCTCTGTAAGCCAAGATGTCTGTGTCGACTTCAGGACTGTTGTTAAGTACAAACCATACAACTGCCTGCATAACATCTGTAGTCAGCCGAGTTTCTTTGATTCTACCCGTCGGTTTGCATACGGACCGGAACACCTGGAATTTATCTGGTTCTTCTTCAGGCAAACCGTCGTCATTTCTGCCAAGACGATTAAATCTCGTCTCGACATCATCCTTAAGATAACGCGAACAAAAAGTTAATGCTTCTTCTGAAACATAACCCTCCGCAATAGAACCTTCAGGCTTTGCTTTATTCGACATGAATTCTTAAGCTTCTTTCATGTATCTTTAAATGAAACATCCACCTGTACGAAGAGGGCCACCTAGAATAGCCTCATCGGGTTAAATGTATCGCCCACATGCAATCATTTATGTCAAAAAAAGCAGAGGAAAGATTTTCTCTAACTCAATCATGATACTGATCGATTTTTTTTTAGCTTTTGCCATGTCCTGCTACATCAAAGTTCGAGCACAAAAGCTGCTTAAAGAATAAGCAAAGCTCGATTATAGGTTTCTGTCAATGTTTTTTTGGCAAGTATCGTGCACACCATAAGGAAGTCACCGATGAAATCATTATATTACAGTCATGAGATTTCATGCCCGTTAAATTGTTATCCATCATCGGTCACTTTTGGCTGAAGTTGGATCACCAACCCATACAGGTAAGTCTAAACACCATTTGATGAATTTACAAAAACTGTTTATCAGTTTCTTCGGTGAAAAGTTACTTATGGATGAGGCTCCGAACTTCGCCGTTTGGTTTATATTAACTAACCACCAACTCTCATTCGACCACACAAAGTTTCCAAGTCTTGCCTTGCCTTTATCGAGTTCTTTGGATTTGTCGTTCTGTAACAAGGTATACCAGATAAAGCCTCAAGCCGTCTATTCGATGTGCAATGACATCGAGATTGTTTTTTTAGTAGAAGAAAGGTCCAATACTCAAGACCCCAAAAGATCGAACGCTTACTTCCAATTCAATTCAATTATTTCGATAGGTTAAGGGATTCTTTAGCAATATTCGGAAGCTTCCCCGGGAAACGTTTAAAGACTTTACTAATTTGTAACTGGATATCCATTTCGGTAAACTTTCTAGGTTTAGGTTTCGGTTCGGGATTACCATAGAATTCTTTAAATTTACTCCTTAGTGGATGTTTTGTGCGTAAAAATCTTCTATGACCAACATAAACGATTTTGCTCTTAACAGCCATCGATGGAGTTGACCTCTTACAGAGGTGGGGCTATGCCCGTAGTAAGCCCTTCCCACTCCACCCAGACAAACTACTTCGAGCTGGAAAATCATTGATGGTCCATAAAACCGCCGCTTTCATTTGGAAAAGAGTATTTGTAGCAGCGTCTTTCGTCCAGACTCCTTTCCATAATTCTTGGAGTTCTTTAATCAAAGGCTGCAAGTAAACATCAATGTCCTTTGCAGGTGATTTAGGGCCGGGAATTAACATCGTCAACATTAAAGAAGTTTCTTTCATACACATCCACGGTGGTGTGTTGTATGTTGTTAATATGACCGGCCACATGCTGTAATTTTGACTCATCATGCCAAAAGGATTAAAACCATCAGCAGCCAACCCTAATCGAACGTTTCTAGGGTCACCAGAGAACTCAGGTTTCATCATGTCAAAATATTTCCATGCTTTACCGTCACACGGGTGATTCATCTTACCGTTTTCCTTAGACTGTCCAGTAGCATGCCAAGTCATCCACTTTGCTATGTGTTTTGTGTTGAACATACGTTGTAGTCTAGGTGTTAACGGAAAGTAACGCACGACCTTGTTTGCAACTTTCTTCCCCTTTGTCTTCTTTGGGTCTTTCCATCTACTCGCTTTGCAGATTGGACAATTAGGCATCTTTAGGTTGTCCTCTGATCCCCAAAATAAAAAACAATCATTTATACAAGCATGGATCGATTCGTATCCTAACCCGATCTTTTTGTATGTCTTCTTGATTTCATAGTATGACGATGGGAAATTGTATCCTTTACTAGGGGAACATGCCTTTTGGAGAAGAGCTAGAATCTTGTTAAACCCGGCATCAGTTATTTTATGTAAAGCCTTGATGTGCGAAATCTCTGTTGTAAATTCCAATGTAGTCATATCACAACCCGGGTACAACTTTTGGGTGGACCTAGAAAGTAACTCTTCAAACTCGTTATTAGGACCCGTTGTTTGGGCTGGTTGAGGACCAGTTGTTTGAGTAGTTGGTGGAGTTGGGACATTATTTGCAGAAATATCTTCGAAGAACGCATCCATGTCAATGTGTTCAGGTGAATGTGGTACTGGTGGAGGTAGCGGAAGAATCGGTTCACCGTGATATTTCCAAGTGGTATAATGTTGGTCAAACCCGTAACGAGATATGTGTACCTCAAGAATTTCGAGGGTAACACGATTATCATCACGGTTACAACATCGACTACATGGGCAATGGATCTTTTGTGTGATGGGGTGCAACAATGGCTTACAATGCTTGATGAATGCAAAAAGACCATCTAAAAATTCTTCGGAATTACGATTGGATATAGTGGTCCAACTCTTATCAATTGTCATAACTGCGTTGCAAATAAACATATTCAAATAAATGATTTTTATTTTTTTATACCAAAAGGTCATTAACAAAACTATGAATCAAAAAGGTCATACTAACCAAATGAATATGAATTGTTTTGTTTACCTAGTGCAACTATGGAAGGCAATCCTAACCCACTCTTTGAATGTTTCGTCTCATATATGAATGCGTATAACCGATTTACTATTTGAGCAAATTTCGGCAGCATTTCCCCTCAACTCCCCAAATATGTGTTTAAAGACATATTCGTAGGAGTAAAGGAGAAACACTGTCGAAATCATCTCAAATAGTAAAACAGTTATACGCATTCATATCCTAAATGAGACAAAACATTCAAAAAGCAGTCCCAAACAGGGGACTTTCCGAAATTAATTTCTAATAAATTAATTTCGGACGGGTTTTCTATAGGTTGATTAACTTCGGACGGGGATTTTCCGAAATTAATCACTAAAATCCTAAAATCCTAAACACATATACATTTAATGAAGGAACAAACATTAAATTATATCAAATTATAAACATAAGAAGTGTTTGGATTTGCGTTTTACAATGTCAAGGAGTGTTTGGATTTGCGTTTTACACTAGAAATCACAAACAAGGATAAAAAAATAACATACTTGTGACTCGGCTGTCTTGTGGACCCGACTTCTTCTCGACTCGACTCGACTCGGCTGCTCGTCGACTCGGCTTCGACTCAGCTTCTCGCCAAACTGTCCAAAACAAAAACGAATTATAATCAAGAAACATTCTAACACACATAATTAAACTGTTTTTATAATTAACAAAAACAAAAACCAAAATAAAAAATTATAAAAAACGAATTATAATTAACCCTTTTACCAAAAACGAATTATAATCACGAATAAGTATAAGAATTATGATTTAGAGGGTTTTGAAGTTTAAGAATTATGATTTAGAGGGGTTTAGAATTATGGTGGTGGCTGTGGAAATTGTGCCCGTGTGCTCGTGTGAGTGGCTGTGGTGGTGGTGGGTTATGCAGTGGTGGTGGCGGTGAGTAGTGGTGGTGGCGGTGAGTGGTGGTGGTGGAGTATAAGTGTTTTGATTTTTGTGTTTCGATCTGTTTTTGGGGTGGAGTATAAATGTTTTTGTGTTTTTGTGTTAACTCTTCGAGCTGTTAACAGATATATGGATAACATTTAGGGTCGACATTTTGGGTCGACAATGTCGACCCTAACTGTTTTTATATAAAATATTTAGTCATTATTTTGGGTCGACAATACATTCTATTTTTTGGGTCGAAAATGTCGACCCTAAATATGGTGCAAAATTAGGGTCGACATTTATGTGCAGTTTTGGGTCGACAATGTCGACCCTAAACTTTTTAATATAAAACATTTGGTTAAAAGATATGGCGGGGTTGTTTAATTTAGGTGAAAATTTTCGTAAATTTGGGGGGAAATTTAGGGTCGACATTTCTTTGCAATTTTGGGTCGAAAATGTCGACCCTAAACTGTTTAATATAAAACATATAATAACTTTTTTATAAAATATATAACTTTTTATAAAAAATATAAATTGGTTCGTTTCGGCCGGGTCGGTCCGGTTCCTCGTTTCGTATATAATTATTATATAAAATGATTTTTTATAAAATATATAATAACTTTTTTATAAAATATATAACTTTTTATAAAAAATATAAATTGGTTCGTTTCGGCCGGGTCGGTCCGGTTCCTCGTTTCGTATATAATTATTATATAAAATGATTTTTTATAAAATATATAATAACTTTTTTATAAAATATATAACTTTTTATAAAAAATATAAATTGGTTCGTTTCGGCCGGGTCGGTCCGGTTCCTCGTTTCGTATATAATTATTATATAAAATGATTTTTTATAAAATATATAATAACTTTTTTATAAAATATATAACTTTTTATAAAAAATATAAATTGGTTCGTTTCGGCCGGGTCGGTCCGGTTCCTCGTTTCGTATATAATTATTATATAAAATGATTTTTTATAAAATATATAATAACTTTTTTATAAAATATATAACTTTTTATAAAAAATATAAATTGGTTCGTTTCGGCCGGGTCGGTCCGGTTCCTCGTTTCGTATATAATTATTATATAAAATGATTTTTTATAAAATATATAATAACTTTTTTATAAAATATATAACTTTTTATAAAAAATATAAATTGGTTCAACGGACGAGTCGAGATGTTAGGGTTATACGTTAGAGGTTCAACGGATGAGTCGATATGTTATGGTTATACATTAGACGTTCAACGGACGAGTCGATATGGTATGGTTGTACATTAGACGTTCAACGGATGAGTCGATATGTTATGGTTATACATTAGACGTTCAACGGACGAGTCGATATGTTAGGGTTATACGTTAGACGTTAAGGATGAGTCGTGATGTTAGGGTTATACGTTTTATGGGGGACGTTCAACGAATGATTCGAGATGTTAGGGTTATGATTTAGAGGTTCAACGGATGAGTCGATATGTTATGGTTATATAGACGTTCAACGGACGAGTCAATATGTTAGGGTTGTTACTTAGAGTTCAACGGACGTGTCGATTGTATGGTTTTACGGGTAGACGTTGTAACGGGCGAGTCGAGCAGGACTGTGATATGTAGGTAATTTTCAAACCCCCCCCCCCCCCCCCCCGTTCTTGTATCCATCAGGCGTAGGCACACTCTAGAAAGAGATGTTAGGGTTATACGTTAGACGTTCAACGGACGAGTCGAGATGTTAGGGTTATACGTTAGAGGTTCAACGGATGAGTCGAGATGTTAGGGTTATACGTTAGACGTTCAACGGATGAGTCGAGATGTTAGGGTTATACGTTAGAGGTTCAACGGATGAGTCGATATGTTATGGTTATACATTAGACGTTCAACGGACGAGTCGATATGGTATGGTTGTACATTAGACGTTCAACGGACGAGTCGATATGTTAGGGTTATACGTTAGACGTTCAACGGATGAGTCGAGATGTTAGGGTTATACGTTAGAGGTTCAACGGATGAGTCGATATGGTATGATTGTACATTAGACGTTCAACGGACGAGTCGATATGTTAGGGTTATACGTTAGACGTTCAACGGATGAGTCGAGATGTTAGGGTTATACGTTAGAGGTTCAACGGATGAGTCGATATGGTATGGTTGTACATTAGACGTTCAACGGACGAGTCGAGATGTTATGGTTATACGTTAGAGGTTCAACGTATGAGTTAGGGTTCAATATTAGAGGTTCAACGTATGAGTTAGGGTTCAAATACTCCTGCCAAAATACTCCCGCCAAATACTCCCGCCAAATACTCCCGCCAAGCACTCTTCTTTACCATAAAAGCAGATAGTATCTTATCCTCCTAAGCACACGCACTCTTATCCTCACAACCACCACCACATTCACCACCACATTCACCACCACCTCGATTAACTGCCACCAGATGGAGCGATATAATCAAACTTTTAAGTACACGTGTGAAAGAGGAGATGTGGTGTTGCGAACATCATGCAAACCTTACAGTTATGGTAAACAATACTACACATGTCCTTATTCAAAGGTGAACTATCAAAACATAATTATTTATGTAATATAAAATAATTTGCTTGTCAAAATGACTTTTCTTATGATTTCCTTACTACGTAACAGCCAGGAACTTAAGATAGAGGATGTGGCTACTTTATGTGGATGGATGACCTCAGGCTCCATATAAGTTCTTCTTCTGGATCGTCAACACCTCCAAGTTATTCTCTGGGAACTTCAACACGTCCAAGTTATTCTCCGGGAGGTTATTCATTGTTGTGCTTTTTTGGTAATGCAATATTTATACCTTGATCATGATCTTCAGAACTTGATGTGAGATTGATCTTGATCTTGCGTGTTTAAGCTTTTCTACTTCCTGAATTAACTTTGTGATCTCTTTCACTTTTGACTTTGCCATACGCTGATCTTTAGTCTCACATGCTCATATCTGTTGGAATCTGGAAAGCTTTGATGATGTATCTTCTTTAATCTCCATAAACGGGTTTGCATTTGAAGAAGACATTGATTTTCAGAGATTGTGCGGAAGCTTTGTATGTAAGCTTTCTTGATTACTTCAGATACTGTGGTATGGATATGAGCACATGTCTTACATCGGATACTTTGAGTCGTCATTCGCTATGATAGACCAATTTAGACACCAACAAAAATATTTTGTTATGTAAAATTCACTTAATGTTGTTCTAGGGAATAACATTTTGTTGAACTCACAAAGGTTTTATATTGTGAAGGGCGAGTATGACGATACTCAATCTGGACGGTTACATTAACCTCTTGATTCCATGAGGATCAATGATTTCAGTATGGATACTGCACCTTGTGATCAGATAGATTCATTCAAAGAAACCTTTTTGACAGGTTTTCAGGACGTACAGCTAGTCCTTAATACCTAAGTATCAGATTCCCTACTGTTTCGCCGTTCTCTGACTAGATGTCCGAAGACTTACACACTATAAGTCATTTCTTCTAATAGAATGTTAAAGAGTGAGTCAGTATAGTTACATCTGAGACTCCTATTACCCGGTCAATTCCTTTTTCAGCGTTTTTACTTCTAATACAATTATAGTACCGTAGAAGCCTGTGGCAAAATGATTTGAAAAAACATTCGATGTGCTTATAAAATTTGTTTGGGGCACAAACGAAAGTTTAAATCAGAATGCTTCTGATGATGTTTTGAAATATATCCCGAAAGATATGAAGTGCCTTGGGAAATCCAAACTTGTACAAGTACTTGTATGGAAATCCACTTCACTAGTGGGCAATAGTCCGAAGACTAGTACATGAGTATTCAAATGAATACCCTGGTGGTACAACATCTCTTTCTCAGCATTCCATAAGCTCACTTTCTACGAACATGAAACAAAGATTCTTTGTCAGTTATCAAGGATCCTGTGTGTATAACACAAACTTTTGGTACATTGACTTTTTTGATCATATCTAACACTTATGCTCCCCTCACTTGTGCGTCGATAATCGAAAGATGTTTAGCACATGCATGGATAGGACTTAGCATTTTAGAATCAATCGAAACATTAATTATCCGTTTTACATGTTTAAGTCACATTTTCTCCCCCGATCAAAAAGTCTGGAAACTTTTTGTGAAAGGTGTTTTGATCTAGAATGGACTTAAAATGTATTAATCTCCCCCTCAATGTATGAGGTGAGGTGAAATAGCACAACTATCAAGTGAGCAATTGAAACAAGACCTTTAGAATACCCAGACAGGAATGATACTGCAATCTGTCATAAGTTGTAAGCCGTTGGTTGTTTCAATCTTTCTCCAATAGAATCAGCAACAGTGTGTCTATTTGACCTGCAAAACTGTTAGTAGTACTGATTCTCCCCCACAAACTATGACCCGTGTTCTATTTAAAGAGCTATAGTCACAGTCTGATTTGGTCATCCCGAACATGTTTGATAAAACAAATTGTTTATGAGAAAAATGGTTCGGGGTTTAGACAACTTCTTGTCTGTAGAAGAAATAATGCACTGAAACGTACATTAAATCTCTGGGTTAAGACCGGGTTACAGTCTGAAGTAACTGCAAGCCATTTCTCTCTTTTTTTTTTTAATATACACAAAGATACACTGTGAAACACTTGGTTACTCGGAGACAGACTCATCCTGTAGATCCTTCAGAGTCTCTGGTGACATTTGTTTAACTCCAAGCAGTGGGAGTAGTGTGACGAAGCGCTCTCTCGGTAATGCCTTGGTAAAAATGTCAGCCAATTGGTATTTTGTCTCCACGAAAAATATAATCAACAACTTTTCCTTTCACCTGCTCTTTGTGAAGTGGATGACGGATATTCTATGTGCTTGGAGCGCAGTGTTTGACACTATTTACAGCATAGAGCAATAGGCCACTTTGATTGTAACCAATACATCGGAACATTTTGTTTGAACGCAAATCCATGTCTCGTGTTGGGATCGCATCAGAGGATTTGAGCACAGCTCCGGATTGATTAGGGCGATGTGTATTCAGCTTCTGTAGTGGACGTGGCGGTTACTTTTTGCTTTTTGGTTATATGACCAGCTAACAAGTCGATGCTCTTGTCCAAGAAATTGAGCTGAACCCGAGTACTTCTTCCGTTGTGTCATTGACATCCTGCATAGGGTCAGCATCTCCAAAAGCTTTTAGTTCAAAGCCAGAGTCCTTCGGATACCACAGACCCATGTGAATGGTTCCTTTAAGGTATCGAAAGATCCGCTTTATAGCAGTAAGGTGCATTTCAGTAGGCTTAGCCTGGTATCGTGCACACATACAAACAGCAAATACTATGTCAGGTCTAGATGCACTAAGATACATAAGGGAGCCAACCATACCACGAAATCGTGTAGGATCAATTAGCTTTCCTCCCTTATCTTCATCAAGGTTGGGACGCTCCGCCATTGGAGTGTCAATGGGTGTGCATGAGTCAAAACCAAACTTTTTCAAGATTTCCTGAGCATATTTGGATTGGTTGATAAAGATGCCTCTGGGATTTTGAGAAACTTGCAATCCTAAAAAGAATGACATTTGTCCCATCATCGACATCTTGAAAAGTTGGAGTTTCATTTCAAATTTTGCAAATATTTTGCAGGCTTTGTGGTTGGGTAGGGCAAAGATTAAGATCATTCTCCATATATTTGTACAGTTAGAGATGTTGCCTGTTTTTCTCGTGAAGAGAGTAGGATCGACCACGCCTTTTGCAAATCCTGACTTGATTAGAAACGCTGATAGCTTGTCATACCACACACGTGGAGCTTGTTTAAGCCCATAGAGAGCTTTCTTGAGTCGGTACACATGCGATGGATGCTCTGGATCTTACTCAAATCCTTCAGGCTTGACTAACATAGTAACTTCATTCAGTTGCGTTGAGGAAGGCGGTTTTCACGTCTATCTGGAAGATGACCATGTTCATACTCGCAGCGTGAGCAATGAAGAGTCTGATCGCTTCTAATCTAGCAACTGGTGCAAATGATTCTTCAAAATCAATACCAGCTTCCTGACGATAACCTTTCGCCACTAACCGAGCTTTGTTCTTCAAGACGTCTCCATATTCATCCAACTTAATTTTGAAAATCCATTTGAGCGGGATGATGTAAAATATTATCTGGACTGGTTACAAGTTATCCATACATCTGACGTTCAAACTCATGAATTTCTTTGCTTAGCCTCAATCCAGCACGAGTGCTCTAAGGCTTGCTTGTAAGTCTTTGGTTCAACATGAGTTAAGAATTCATTGAAGAAACACCACATCGCGTCGGTTTCTAGCTGTTTCCTGGTAGAGACAGGTTGATCTTTATCCCCAATGATGTTTTCAAGCAGATGTGCTTGAGTCCACTTTTGTACGTGAGGTAATTGGTTGTTGGGAGTAACATCGATATTGACAGAGTTGGAGGAAGATGCTTCTGAAGCGGTTTCAGGAGCATTATAGGTGTCAAACACATTACTGTCAACATGATCGAACAGTGTTTCATCATCAGAATCACTAGTGTCTGGTAGAGGTACTTGATGAGGTAAGAGGCTTTCAGTAACTGCAGGAGCGCCTTCTGTGATAACTGTTGTGTGGGAAGGAGAACCATGGATATCTCGGGGTTGCCGGGCCGACAGGAACATTAACCGGAAGGTATCGGAAACAACCTCATCATCATCAAACCATTGAAAAACAAATCGTTACCTATTTCTTTGTAGCGGGACACTAGGGGGTCTGGGTCTTTTTACTAGTGCAGAAACGGCTGGCCGTCCTGACTGTATAGCAGAGTAAGTTCGAGTTCTGTACATGTTTGGCACAAAGTCATTTGGATGAGGTGTGAGGCCTGAACTGGTTTGAACAGGGACGTCAACCCTTCGGTAAGTTCATTCGAAAGCAACATGATAACGGTTTCCTGAATTTGGCGTTCTTTTGTTGTGAGTCGGTACGCCTTATTGGGGGGTGCATAGCCAACAAATATACCTATATCTGCTTTCGCCTTGAGTTTACCAACGTCATCGTAGTCATTGGTAGGATAGCACAGGGATCCAAATACTCGGAAGTACTGTAGATTAGGTTTCTTTCCCTTCAGCAGTTCATAATAGGTCTTTCCATGAAGCGTGTGTACAAGAGATCGATTAAGAGTATAACACGCAGTGGCTACAGCTTCAGCCCATAGTACGAGCAGCTTCCATAAGAGTTCGGTTCCGTCTTTCGACAACGCCGTTCTGTTGTGGAGACCGAGGTACGCTCGTTTCATGAGAAATACCAACACTCTTAAACCATCCGTCGAGTGTTTTATTCACAAACTCCGTTCCATTATCTGTTCTGACGAAGCGAACAGTTGCATTAAGGGCTCGTTGAGTCTTCACAATAAACTTCTCAATCGCATGAGGAGTTTCGTCCTTAGATCGAAGAAATCTTACCCATCCAAATCTGGTGTAATCATCCACTATCACCAAAGCATACTTCTTTCTGTTGATACTGTCTGTTCTCATTGGTCCGCAGAGGTCCATATGTAGTGTATGGAGAACTTCAGTATTGGTGTTTGCCGTCTTTAGTGGATGTGATGCTTTCTTGCTTTTACCTAGCTGACAAGATGGACACAAATGGTCTTTGTCATATTTCAGCATGGGTAATCCTCTGACTAGATTTTTCCGAGCCAATTCGTTCAATGTCCCGAAATTCAGATGATTCAACCGACGATGCCATAACCATGACTTCGTGGAAGAGGCTTTTGTAAGCAAGCAAACTGGTGAAGCTGACATCATATCATTCAGTGAGATGGAAAGCTACAGGTTGGTTGTCCATGAACTTTGAGGATATTCACACCATTTCATTGGTTGCGTGATGTTGACACGAATGTGCTCGGGAGCAAGCAATTCTAACCTCCATCAGAAAACTTGTTCCTACTGAGAATAGGTTGTGCTGGAGGCCTTCAACTAATAGACTCGAGAGCTGATAGTGTCACCCAGTTTTAATCACCTATACCCAACGATTAGCAGCATATTCATCGTTGCCAATCTTCACTGGTTACCAATGAACTTTTCTACTCAAACTTGATAAGACGTGCCACGATCATCCGGTCATATGTCTTGAGCATCCACGAATCCAGATCCATGAAACCAATTTGTACTACCTGCGATAAACACAAACATTTACGGGTGATTGATCGGATGCCCTGAGGGTTCCGGTTGAGTTTAGTTAACAATCAAAAAATTCCAGAGATCCCCATTGAGAACCTGCAGCCTTTCGATCACTAAGTTTATGGTCAGTAAACCTAGAGACCATAGTTATTTGAGGGCTAGAACTTGACTTGGAGGTCGACTTTTATGAACAAAAGGAGTAGCAGGCGTGGCTGGTTTACTAGCTTGACTAGCAATTTCGTTGGCAGAAAGCCAATACACCTGATCTCCAGATAGGTCCTTCTGAGGAACGAACATAAGGGCATTAAGCTTGTCATAGAAACCGTTCTCGGGTCGAACATTCCCTGGTTTTTCTTCATATTTTTCTTGCTAACAACTTTGTGTGAACCAGACCTCTTCATATCCTATATACTAACAGGGTGGTGGATTGTGAGTGCAAAAAGGGTACTGAATCATGACAAAACAGTGTTGAGCACGCTTGGCCCTATAAAACCTAGACCTGGGTTGCGAGTGCTAGGATGTCCTTGTGCAAGTCTTCGGTTGCTTTTTCTTGGTTTCCTGTGAAAGCTATGAGAATAGTTTGTTAAGTTGGCATGTTAAATCTTTGCAACATGCTCTTTGCAACTTGTTAGCAGTTTTTAAACCAACTATTTCATCTAGATAAACTATTGCTAAGTTTCTTTTTCTCAGATAAAATCTTTTCCCTTTTCAGAATTTTGTAAAAATGCAATTGATTTTTCTTTTCTGAAAGAGTGTACTTTAAGCCAAATCGTTTTTTTTTGCACAAGTTCAGCGTTACGCTTCTTACGCTGAATCACTAGGGCTGGTTTGTTAATTTTTTTTCAAGATCAAGTTTGACCTTGTGGGTATCTAGACGACATATTTTCTTGCTTGCATTGCAGAAGCTCATTTTTAAGGTTTCTCGATTTTCAAACATTTTTTCTTGGTAACCTTAGCATGTGTCTAGTTGGGTTTGCCAAGGTCATGTTAAGATGGCAATCCATAGGAAACTTTATCAGATGTGTCAGATGATTACCTCATTTGGACCATTTTGGGCATCGGTGTCAACGAAAGATACTGATGATACGGGATCGTATTGTCATCAAGTTTCCGTATCAAGCATCGGAGTTAAATGTTTTCTGGGCAATCTCCTGATTCAAATGATAATCACATTATCAAAGATTTGATTGTCATTGGAGTGTACCTCATTGACTGGATTGTTGGTTGCACTAGTGGATAACACAGTTTTTTGGCCATGAAAACGTACAGCAGGCATTGGAGGCTTCTTCCACGTCTGAGTTCTATGCATCTCTATGATTGCTTGAAACATGTTTCGTTGTAGTAGTTGCCTGAGGTTGATCATAAAGGTGCGGTTTGCATTCCACATCAGCGAGGGAATGCGTCAGTTCTAGATCTAAACATCCTCCTTTCTCTTTAGCTTCCATCCAGTAAGGCTTTTATCTTTGAAGTACCGAGAGTCCATATTTCTATTGGGTTTCTTTACATACCTAGCAACATGTCCTTCTCCTCTGCAGTTGGTAACATATCACCTTCTTGTTCTCGAGCACATGTATTACCAACATTAACTGGAGCTTCTCTGAACTGTTCAGTAACCATGTGACATCATGCACCCATAGCATGAGTCTTGAGTTGGAGGGAAGTCCGGAGCTGGTTGTTGGTGGGGTGGAAACTGCTTTTGAAACCACTTAAAGAGATTAGCAAATTGAGTCATAGTGACCATCAAAGCGTCCATTCGAGAGACTGAGAGTAGGTTTTGAGGACTAGGAGTTGAGGGTGATGAAAGAGCAGGTAAGGTGCAGATGTGGTGTGGAGCAACTTAGGCCAGTGGATTCAACAATATTGTAGACTGCTCCTGTTTCTTGAGAAGTCTTTTTGGCATGAGGCTCGTGGCTTTGAGAGGAGTATAGATCTGAACAATAAGTTGTGTTGAGATAATCCATGTTCTGTTTGACATTAGTCACATACTTTCCCCAATAGGCCGAAAGGTTGTTGACAAATTGGGGTTCATCTGAATCGAGTTTGGACTTGTTGAGCTGAGTAATCTTCATATCATTCACAAGCCTTGTGGAAAGCACTAAGTAGTCATGAATTGATTCGTTTCAATAGCACGAAAGCGTTCGTACTCATTCATAACAGATCTTCCTTCCTTTGTTGAATAGTCCTACCTGATCCTTGCATAAGCAACTCTACATTATCCCAAATCTCCTTTGCAGTGCTTGTTTGATTAAGATTGCTGAAGATGTGTCTGGGAAGACCTTGACTAAGAATGATTTCAGCTTGAGTATCAGCCATCTCAAGTTTGTTTTCCTCTTCACTGAATTAGAACAAGTTTCTCCCTCGGTGCGGGCACACAGTAGAATCAGTAGTGGTAGGATACAGTGATCATCCTAGGGTGAGGTGTAGGTCCATTCTGGATTGATTTCCATATCAGCTTGCCATTTTGTTTCCCTCGAATGTACTGTGTTGTATACGGAATCTTCCCAAGATCGTAGTCACTTTCACCCAACATAGGTGGACGGAGTCTCTGGTTACCTGCTGCATTTGTTTCTTCATTGGATCCCATTTTAATTTAAGTATGAATGAACGGATCGCAAGTGATTGTTGATTTGTTTGAATTGTGTTTATGTTTTTGTTGTTGTTTGATTATTAAGTTTGGTGACAATAAGACTCTTAACAAGTTCGATTCAAGAGGAATATCTTGTTCGGTCCTAATGGTTCTCACTCGTTCGGTCCTAGAGAGGGTTAGCTAGTTCGGTCCTTAAAAAAAACTGGTTCGGTCCAAACTTGAAAGACCACTAGTTCGGTTCACCAAGGGAGGTGCTTGTTCGGTTGCCTGGTTCGATCCTCTCGTTGGCTTGTTCGATCCTCTTGTTCGAATGGCTTGTTCGATCCTCTTGTTCGAATGGCTTGTTCGATCCTCTTGTTCGAATGGCTTGTTCGATCCTCTTGTTCGAATGGCTTGTTCGATCCTCTTGTTCGAATGGCTTGTTTGATCCTCTTGTTCGAATGGCTTATTCGATCCTCTTGTTCGAATGGCTTGTTAGATCCTCTCGATCGAATGGCTTGTTCGATCCTCAAAGCTTGTTCGATCCTATCTGTTCGGGATTCCTCGAAGCTTGTTCGTCCACTCGTGTTCGACTCGTTCAAAGAACAAAACTCGTTCGAAGGCTTGAGACTTGAAACTCGTTCGATGTCAAAGAACAAAAACGGTTTTCGAAGCTGAAGACTTGAACTCGTTCGATCGTCAAAGAACAAACTCGTTCGAAGCTTGAAGACTTGAACTCGTTCGATCCTCCTAGTTCTCCCCTCGTTCGGTCTTCTAGTTCGGTGGGAACAACACAACGAAATCCAAAAGACCCCCTTTTTTTTTTAATTACTTGTTGATGAAACAAAAAAAATGAACCCAAAAGAAAAATCACTGAGATGTTGATTGCTAAACAAGATGGTTTGAATGATAGTAGATTAAACATAAACCATCTTGAATCAAGAAATCAAAAACAAACAAAAATCTAAAAACAAAAACCTCTTTTTTTTTCAAATCATAGAAAAAAAATACCAAAACCAAATCAATAATCATTTGTAGGCTCTGATACCAATTGGTTAGGTTCCAATGATCATTCATACAAAAATCCTTAACAATTACGTGTATGGATCATGAGGTCATAAAAATTAAGAACTTAATTGATGATTGAAGTAAAAAAAAAAAAAAAAAAAATATAAATTGGTTCGTTTCGGCCGGGTCGGTCCGGTTCCTCGTTTCGTATACAATTATTGTATAAAATGATTTTTTATAAAATATATAAAACTTTTTTATAAAATATATAACTTTTTAAAAAAAATATAAATTGGTTCGTTTCGGCCGGGTCGGTCCGGTTCCCCGTTTCGTATATAATTATTATATAAAATGATTTTTTATAAAATATATAAACTTTTTTTATAAAATATATAACTTTTTATAAAAAATATAAATTGGTTCGTTTCGGCCGGGTCGGTCCGGTTCCTCGTTTCGTATATAATTATTATAAAAAATGATTTTTTATAAAATATATAACTTTTTATAAAAAATATAAATTGGTTCGTTTCGGCCGGGTCGGTCCGGTTCCTCGTTTCGTATACAATTATTGTATAAAATGATTTTTTATAAAATATATATCAAACTTTTTTATAAAATATATAACTTTTTATAAAAAATATAAATTGGTTCGTTTCGGCCGGGTCGGTCCGGTTCCCCGTTTCGTATATAATTATTATATAAAATGATTTTTTATAAAATATATAATAACTTTTTTATAAAATATATAATTTTTTATAAAAAATATAAATTGGTTCGTTTCGGCCGGGTCGGTCCGGTTCCCCGTTTCGTATATAGTTATTGTATAAAATGATTTTTTATAAAATATGGTTATACGTTAGACGTTCAACGGACGAGTCGATATGTTATGGTTATATGGTTATACGTTAGACGTTCAACGGACGAGTCGATATGTTAGGGTTATACGTTAGACGTTCAACGGATGAGTCGATATGGTATGGTTGTACATTAGACGTTCAACGGACGAGTCGATATGTTATGGTTATACGTTAGAGGTTCAACGGATGAGTCGATATGGTATGATTGTACATTAGACGTTCAACGGACGAGTCGATATGTTAGGGTTATACGTTAGACGTTCAACGGATGAGTCGAGATGTTAGGGTTATACGTTAGAGGTTCAACGGACGAGTCGAGATGTTATGGTTATACGTTAGACGTTCAACGGATGAGTCGATATGGTATGGTTGTACATTAGACGTTCAACGGACGAGTCGAGATGTTATGGTTATACGTTAGAGGTTCAACGGATGAGTCGATATGGTATGATTGTACATTAGACGTTCAACGGACGAGTCGATATGTTAGGGTTATACGTTAGACGTTCAACGGATGAGTCGAGATGTTAGGGTTATACGTTAGAGGTTCAACGGACGAGTCGAGATGTTATGGTTATACGTTAGACGTTCAACGGATGAGTCGATATGGTATGGTTGTACATTAGACGTTCAACGGACGAGTCGATATGTTATGGTTATACGTTGTCGTTAACGGACGTGTCGATATAAATATGGTATGGTTATATTTTAGTACGTTTAACGGACGAGTCGAGATGTTAGGGTTATACATTAGACGTTCAACGGACGAGTCGATATGGTATGGTTATACATTAGACGTTCAACGGAAGAGTTGATATGTTATGGTTATACATTAGACGTTCAACGAATGAGTCTAGATGTTAGGGTTATACGTTAGACGTTCAACGGACGAGTCGATATGGAATGGTTGTACATTAGACGTTCAACGGACGAGTCGATATGGTATGGTTATATATTAGACGTTCAACGGATGAGTCGATATGGTATGGTTGTACATTAGACGTTCAACGGACGAGTCGATATGGTATGGTTGTACATTAGACGTTCAACAGACGAGTCAATATGTTATGGTTATACATTAGACGTTCAACGGATGAGTCGAGATGTTAGGGTTATACGTTAGACGTTCAACGGACGAGTCGATTTGTTAGGGTTATACATTAGACGTTCAACGAAAGAGTCGATATGTTAAGGTGTGTTCATTAGATTCCTGCCAAATACTCCCGCCAAATACCCCCACCAAATACTCCTTCCAAATACTCCGGCCAAATACTCCTGCCAAATACTCCCGCCAAATACCTTCGCCAAATAATCTTTTATATCATAAAAGCAGATACTATCACAACCACAAACATATCACATACTCTTAACATCACAACCACAAAAAGATGGTTTACATGGTGCCACACGAAGCTTTTGCGTGTAGGTGTGCAGAAGGAGATGTAGTTCTCCGACAATCGTATAAACCTGAGAGTTACGGTAAACTATACTATGCATGTCCAAAATTAAAGGTGAATAATCACATGTTTTTTATTTGTGTAATATATAAATATTCTGGTTAGTTGTTAAAAGAATTGATTTTTTTACTATTTAACAGCCTCCGAAACATTTTGGATGTGGTTTTTTTTTATGGAAAGAGACACGACTTCGTGAATTGATGAGTTCTCCTGGAGCTCCAAGTTAATCTGCAGGACATTCAACACCTCCAAGTAACTGTGCAGGACATTCAACACTCACCAGCTTTTTCTGACCTTAAACGCCTCCAAGCTATTATCAAGTATTCTTCAAGAATGAGAGGTGCTCATACATGCAAGCACTTGCGGAGGTAAAGATAAGTGTACTCAAGGCAACAATGGATATGCATATGCATCCGGAACAACACACAGTTAATTCGGCTGCACTATTTCACGAAGTTCTAAATGAAATGGAAAAACTTGATTTCGAAGGGGTAAAAAAGGGGGGCTAGTTTGTCATTTTCAATGTAATTCGGTATGTTTTCGAGTAGGTTTGTCTTTTGCATTGTAATTCGTATGTTTTTTTTATTGTATGTGAAGACTTTGTTTAAACTTTTATGATATAAATGTGTTTATGTATAACGATATCACCTTAAAAATGTATATATATATTTTTTGTTAAAATATACGGAATATCGGACCGAAACAAACCAAAAAAATGAAGTTTAATAAAAAGTCAACAAAGTCAAAACGTATCCCCGGCGACATGTCGCCGGGGTAACTGTCCAAAAAAAAACAAAACCCAATTTCTTAATATGAAAGCCCCAACCAGAAGCCCAATTGCGCAAATTGGAAGCCCAAAAAGAATCCCCAGCGACATGTCGCTGGGGAAAATTGTGTACACGTCACTCCTGAAACGTAATTAACACTAATAATGTTTTTTTAATAAACAAAAGAATCCCCAGCGACATGTCGCTGGGGAAAATAGTGTACACGTCACGCCATTTAGTAATTAACACTAGTAATTTTTTTAATAAACAAATGAATCCCCAGTGACACGTCGCTGGGGAAACATAAGCGGGAAAAAATCCCTTCACGTTTTTGGTAGAAAAATTTGGCTAAAATATAACGGCATTACCCGGAAACATTGTCGACGGCGGAGGAAAAGGGTCTGAATATTCGGTCTAAATTTTCAACGAGAATTGGTGCCACGTAAGATCAATTTTTGTCGTTTAGTGAGCTTTCCCCAGCGACAAATGTCGTTGGGGAAAATTCCGTCACCTGTTTTCCTATTTCTTGTAGTGTCTCTCAAACTTGTATTCACAACAATTCAAAGTATATGTTTCTTGTTGTTTTAAAATTACATTAATATCATTTTAAAACTTCAAAATACTTATGTATGTCCAAATACATATTTTATTCACTATTTAAATCATTTTAATATCTAAAATCTACTTAAATATTGATTAACAAGTTAATATTACCTTTTTACCCACCCAATTATAAAGTCTGCACCATCTTCTTCTACTTGTCATCTCATAGAAACATAAGCGATCGTATACCTTCATTATTTATTTGCAGATTGATTTAATGTTTCGCTTCTTACAAACTAATCGCCATGTTCAAGTGATTACAACATACCCATAAATCCCACATCTTTCTTGTACACCAGATTCTTACTAAATGTCCCAATCCCCAGCCATTTATTGTGTTAATTTAACGAGTTATTTATATTGATATAATAATATGCATGCGAATGAAATCAAATATGGGTCAAACTTTGTCATATTAGTTTTCCATTTTGTTTAGGTCGTCAGATTAGTTATTTATATTGATATAATAATATGCATGTGAATGAAATCAATTTGATTTCCATTTTGTCATATTAGTTTGTCATATTACCAAGAAAAGGGAATCGAGTCACATTTTGTTTAGGTCGTCAGATTGGAACAAAATGGTGTTCAATCAAATGAGTGTAATTTTCTTAAAGAAGGGTAAAATAGTCATATTAGTTTTCCATTAATATTTATTTAAGATGTTTAAGAATTAACTTTTATACTATTAATTAACTGGTTTGTTCGGGTATATATGAGTATTTTGAAGTATTGAAAGGATATTGGTGTAATTATAATTTTTATAAGGATATTGATGTAATTTAAATGTTTTTGAATGATATAAATGAAATTGCCTTTTTTTTTAAATTTCATCTTTAATCCAGGTCTAAAAAAATATATACAAAGCTAAACAAATATTTCTTCAGTGTTTGCGTTATAATGTAGATGTCAAGTTGTTGATCACCTTGAACACAAATTGTTCTATACGTGGTGGTGCCCATAGGAAACAAGTTGCTCTTCTAAGATTCTTTGTATTTGGCATGGCAACCAAAGATACATGTATGTGTGAGATACATGTGTATTAAAATCCTAGTTGGGTACCCGCACATAGAGACGGTGATAAATATACTTATATTATAGAATTAATGTGAATGAAGTATTTTTTTTAGGATGCGGGAAGTTTGTCATTAAAATATACTTTTTTTAATTTTTTTGTTTTTCACTTTTAAATGGGTTTATTTTATTTTAATTCAAATTTTTCAAAACTTTTAATTTTAATTAATACAAACTTCCCGCATCCTAAAAAAAATACTTCATTCACATTAATTCTATAATATAAGTATATTTATCACCGTCTCTATGTGCGGATACCCACCTAGGATTTTAATACACATGTATCTCACACATACATGTATCTTTGGTTGCCATGCCAAATACAAAGAATCTTAGAAGAGCAACTTGTTTCCTATGGGCACCACCACGTATAGAACTGTTGTGTTTCAGAGGTGAATCAAAACTTGACTCTACATTTTAACGCTAACAATGAAGAAATATTTTGTTTAGCTTTGTAATATTTTTTTAGTCTGGATATATGATTTGAAATTTAAAAAAAAAGGCAATTTCATTTATATCATTCAAAAACATTTAAATTACATCAATATCCTTATAAAAATTATAATTACTCCAATATCCTTTCATATTCAAAATACTCATATATAACCTGAAACAAACCAGTTAATTAATAGTATAAGAGTTAATTCTTAAACATCTTTAAATAAAATATTTAATGGAAAACTTTATGATATTTTACCCTTCTTTAAGAAAATTACACTCATTTGATTGAACACCATTTTGTTCCAATCTGACGACCTAAACAAAATGTGACTCGATTCCCTTTTCTTGGTAATATGACAAACTAATATGACAAAATGGAAATCAAATTGATTTCATTCACATGAAAGATTATTATATCAACTATAAATATATCTAATATGGCCGGACCTAAACTAAAATATGGAAAACTAAATATGCAAAGTTTGACCCTTATTGATTTCATTCGCCCCTGCATATTAATATTTCAATATAAATAACTCGATAAAATAAACACAATAAATGGTCTGGGGATTGGGGACATTTAGTAAGATCTGGTGTACAAGAAGATTTGTGTGGATTTAGGGGTATGTTGTAATCACTGAAGCCTGGCGATTAGTTTGTAAGAAGAGAAACATTAATTCAATTCTGAAATTAAAAATAATGAAGGTTATTCGATCGCTTATGTTTCTTTCGAGTTGACATGTAGAAGAAGAGAGAAAGAAGATGATGGGGTGAGGACTTTATAAATTGGGTGGGTAAAAAGGTAATATTAACTTGTTAATCAATATTTAAGTAGATTTTAGATATTAAAATGATTTAAATAGTGAATAAAATATGTATTTGGACATACATAAGTATTTTGAAGTTTTAAAATGATATTAATGTAATTTTAAAACAACAAGAAACATATACTTTGAATTGTTGTGAATACAAGTTTGAGAGACACTACAAGAAATAGGAGAACAGGTGACGGAATTTTCCCCAACGACATTTGTCGCTGGGGAAAGCTCACTAAACGACAAAAATTGATCTTACGTGGCACCAATTCTCGTTGAAAATTTAGACCGAATATTCTGACCTTTTCCCCGGCGACATGTTGCCGGGGATATGACTGTTATATTTTAGCCAAAATTTTTCTTCCAAAAAATGTGTCGGATTTTTTCACGCCGCTTATGTTTCCCCAGCGACGTTTTTGCTCTGTCGAGGGGGATTCATTTGTTTATTAAAAAAAATTACTAGTGTTAATTACTAAATGGCGTGACATGTACACTATTTTCCCTAGCGACATGTCGCTGGGGATTCTTTTGTTTATTAAAAAAACATTATTAGTGTTAATTACGTTTCAGGAGTGACGTGTACACAATTTTCCCCAGCGATATGTCGCTGGGATTCATTTTGGGCTTCCAATTTGCGCAATTGGGCTTCTGGTTGGGGCTTTTATATTAAGAAATTGGGCTTCGTTTTTTTTGGACAGTTACCCCGGCGACATGTCGCCGGGGATACGTTTTGACTTTGTTGACTTTTTATTAAACTTCATTTTTTGGTTTGTTTCGGTCCGATATTCCGTATATTTTAACAAAAAAATATATATATTACATTCTTAAGGTGAAATATCGTTATACATTAAATCATTTATATATTAAAGTTTAAAAAAAAGTCTTCACATACAATAAAAAAAAATACGAATTACATTGCAAATGACAAACTACTCGAAAACATACGAATTACATTGAAAATGACAAACTAGCTACTCCAAATCAAGTTTTTCCATTTCATTGAGAACTTCGTGAAATAGTGCAGCCGGAAATTTAATCTGTATAGTTGTTCCGGATGGCAATGCATTTCCCATTGTTGCTTGAGTTACAATTATCTTTCACGCAAGTGCTTGCAGTTTGAGCACACTCTATTTCTTAAAGTACTGAGAATAGCTTGAGGCGTTGAATGTAGAAGTCCTGAAGAAAGTATAAGCTTGGAGGTGTTGATATGTCCTGCACAGTTTCTTGGAGGTGTTGAAGTCCTGCAGATTACTTGGAGCTCCTTTGGAGAATCATCAAATTCACGAAGTTCGTGTCTCTTTCCCTAAAAAAAACCACAGCCATATGGTTAGGTTTATGTTAAGGCGGTTTTATAGTATAAAATCAATTCTTTTAACAACTAACCAGTTTATTTTTATACTTACACAAATAAAAAACATGTGATTATTCACTTTTAATTTTGGACAGGGCTTAGTTATTGTTTAACCGTAACTCTAGGTTTATTCGATTGTCGGTGAACTCATATCCTTCTGCACACATACAGCATAGCTTCGTGTGTGCTGGGAACATTGTAAACCATCTTTTTGTGGTTGTGATGTTAAGAGTATGTGATATGTTTGTGGTTGTGATAGTATCTGCTTTTATGATATAAAAGATTATTTGGCGAAGGTATTTGGCGGGAGTATTTGGCAGGAGTATTTGGCCAGAGTATTTGGAAGGAGTATTTGGTGGGGGTATTTGGCGGGAGTATTTGGCAGGAATCTAATGAACACACCTTAACATATCGACTCTTCGACTTGTTCGTCTAATGTATAACCTAACATAATCGTCTGTCCGTTTTGATACGTCTAACGTATAACCCTAAACAATCTCGTTTCATCCGTTGAACGTACTATGTTTATCAATAAACATATTGGACTCGTATGTTGAACGTCTTAATGTACAAACCATACCATTATGACTCGTCCGTGTTGAACGGTTCTAATGGGTCAAACCATAACATATCTACTATCCGTTTGACGTTTTCTAATATTATAACCATACCTTATCGACTCGTCGTGAACGTCTAATGTACATCTTTCCTTTTATGACTAGTCCGTGATCGTCTAAACGTTATTACCCTAAATTTAGACTATTGTTGAAAGTCTAACTGTATAAACCATAATCATATCATACTTTTCCGTTGTTTTGAATTTTGAACGTCTAATGTATAACCATACCATATCGACTCGTCCGTTTGATGTCTAATTTTAAACCCTAACATCGCGGACTAGTCCGTTTAAACGTCTAATATATTACTAATAACCATACCGACTGTCGTTGAAAGTCTAATTGTAATAACCATACCATATAGGACTCGTACGTTGACGTCTAATGTACTACCATACCTTAGAATACGTCCGTGAGACGTATACCCGTTTATCCTTAAAATTTTGACTCATCGTTGTAACGTCTAATGTTAACCATACTATATCGAGTCTTCAGTTGAGACGTTAATGTTTACTAAATTATAGACTAGTCAGTTGATCGTATATATTATCCATACCATATTGACTCCGTCGTTGAAAGTTCTATGTACAACCAATTCCGATATTGACTCGTCTGTTGAACGTATACTCTAATGTACAACTCATACAATATTGGGACTCATCCGTTGACTTAAAGTATAAGCCTAAATCTCGACCTAGTACGTTGAATGTCTATGTATAATCCATACCATTTCGACTCTTAGTTGACCGTCTAATGTATTTACCCTTAAACATATCGACTTGTCGCGCTTTGGAACGTCGAATGTATAAACCCTAACATAACGACTAATCAGTCTTTTGAAGTCTTAATGGATATCCTTAAATATCGATCATACATTAATAGTCTAATGTATAATAACATACATATCGACTCGTCCGTTTGAAAGTGAATGTACACCATACCATATGACTCTTCCGTTGTACGTATAATAGTATAACCATCACCATATCGACACGTCTGCAGAAGTCTATTGTTTTAACCATACCATATCGGACTTCTTCCGTTTGATCGTTAATGTATAACCCTTAACATATTCGACTCGTTCGTTTTGAACTTCTATGTATAACCATAACATTCTCGACTCGATCGTTGAACGATTTTAATGTATAACGTAAATATCGACTCATCGTTAAAACGTTCTAATGTTACAAACCATACCATATCGACTCGTCCGTTTGAACGTCTTATGTCAACCATACATTCGACTCTCAGTTGAATGTCTTATATAACATACATTCGACTCTCCTTTTCGTTGAACGTCTAATGTATAAACCTTAACCATATCGACTCTCCGATTCACTTGAAGTCTTATGTATAAACCCTAACATATCGACTCGTCGCTTGAAAGTCAAATGTATAATCTAACATTCTCGACTTCATCGTTGAACGTCTTATGTATAACCTTAACGTATCGACTCGTCCGTTGAACGTCTAATGTATAACCATACCTTATCGACTCGTCCGTTGAACGTCTAATGTACAACCATACCATATCGATTCTTCCAGAATTTGAACGTTTATGTATTACCATCACCATATCGACTCGTCTGATTGAACGTCTAATGTATAACCATAACATATCGACTCTTCGTTAAACGCTTAATGTTATACCTTACATATCGACTGTCGTTAAACGTCGAATGTATAACCCTACACATTCTCGACTCATCCGTGGACATCTAAGTATAACCTTAACATTATCGACTCATGATGTTGTCGTCTTATTGTACAACCACACCAATTTCGACTCGTCCGTTTTCTTGATCGTATATGTACAACCATACCATATCGACTTTCCGTTGAACGTCCTAATGTATAACACCTTAAGGTTTATATTTTTTAAAGTACATAAGTTGCTTCTTTACAGTATAATCAAAACAAAAAAAAAATGTACATCTTCTTCTTGCCATTTTATGCAGCGCCCACCTCATAAAATCTTCCATCTACCAAACAATTCGACGTAGGCCACCACCACAACCACTCCTTCACACCCCCACCGGCGGTTTACACGCAGGCACACGAGCACTCTCCTCCTCTAAACAATAATTCTTATATTACCTCTAGAATGATAATTCTATATCTTCTTTTTCTAAACCCTCTAATTATTGGTGGTGGTGAATAAGTTTTGTTTTAGTTCGACGTCACACTGGTTTGGTTGTATATATTTTTTTAATATTTGTAAATTTTAATATGATTTGGTTATTTTTTAAACAAGATTTATTATCTTTGTAAGAAGTTGTTAATTTATAAAATTTGTGTTATGTATTTTTTTTTTTGGTTTTGGCAGTTTGTACCCTGATGGCAGCCAAGAGGTTGAACGAGCCGGACGATCGAGCAGAGTGGCCAGCAGAGCGACAACGAGCCGGTATCCCAATCCAAGGTATGTTATAAAAAAATTTTCTCATTTTGGTATCCCGGGTGACATGTCGCCGGGGAATGTTTGGTTAATGAAAGTTTATACGGATATAGTGGTTATTATTGTTGTTGGAAGTGAAATATTAGATATAATCCGTTTGGTTAATGAAAGTTGATAATTTACAAATAAGGTGTTAATATAAAACTTTGTTGAGATAAGCCGTTTTGTTAATGGTGTTTAATTTTTGCAGCCGAGTCCATAGCCGAGCCGACAACAGCCGAAAAGGTATGTTTAATTTTTTTTTCTCCTTGTGGTATCCCGGGGGACATGTCGTCGGGGAATGTTTATTGTTTAAATTTTTTTATTTTGTAGTTATTATTAGGTTAATTGCGTTGAAATTGTGTATGTTTCGTGTTTATACGGATATATTGGTTATTATTGTTCTTGGAAGTGAAATATTAGATAAGCTGTTTAAGAACAACTTATTTTATAGCTTATTTGATTTAAATGTATGTTTTTTATAATGGATATGCGTTTGGTATTTGTTTTATTGAACCGTTTAGGAATGTTTTAGGATTTTAGTGATTAAATTCGGAAAATTCCCGTCTGAATTTAATCATCCTATAGAAAACCCCGTACCAAAATTAATTTGCTTTAGAAATTATTTTCGGAAGGACCCCTGTCTTGGAAACTAGCTTTTTTAATGTATGTCTCATTTATGATATGAAATGCGTATAATGTTTTCACTATTTGAGATGATTTCGACAGTGTTTCTCCCATATTACTCTACGAAATATCTTAATCACCATATTCTTGTGAGTTGAGGGAAATGCAGCCAGAAAATTTTCTCAAGTAAATCTCGGTTATACGCATTCATATATGAGACGAATCATTCAAAGAGTGAGTTAGGATTGCCTTCCATAGTTGCACTAGGTGAACCAAAACCTTTCGTATTCTTCGTTTTGAATGTGTTTACTTAAGTTCATATATTAACTAATTGTATTGTTAAAACGCATTATGATAGATTGATAAGAGTATGGACATGTTTAGGGAACATGAAAAACCATTTATACCGTCTTAAGAAATTCGTCGATGAATTGCAAAGCCATTAGTTGGATAGTTCGGAAAATAAGGATTCCATGAAATCGTGTCGACTAGTATTGGGGTATCCCTCTAACACCTTCTAAACACATTTTGAAGTATGGTTTGACCCAAGGTATAAAATGGATTCATCCACGGTGAACCTACTTCCTCAGCCACGTCCAGTAATAGATAATACAAGACCACCTCAGATAGTGACATGACAGCGTGGCTTAATGATCTTTTTAAAAAATTAGTATTCCTCTAATAATGAACAAAAAATGAGCCAACTCAACGAGATATCTATGGAAGAGACAGAGTACGATCCCGACCCTCTTGCTAAACGAAGAGTTTGAAGAGTTATATGCCAGTGCAAACGAGAAGCTGTACCCGGTTTTTGACTAAAGTACCGATTAGACTTTATGGGAAAAGTTACCTATTTTAAGAGTTAAAGGTAAATTAACTGATTCTATAGTCAATGAAATGCTAGATTTTTCCAATAGTATTTCCCACTGCTAAAGGATACAAGCACCCCACCTTCATACTATGCAATAAAGAAACATTTAAAACGAACGTTTTTAGGTACGATTCGATACATGTCTTGTGTAAACGATTGATTCTTGTTCGGGGCGACGTTAACAAAATTTTCATTTTGTCTGGTGTGTAACACGAGTAGATGGAAAGACAATAACACACTAGGGAAGAAAGTTCCAAAAAAGGTGTTGCGTTACTTTCCGATCATTCCTAGACTACAACGTTTGTACAAGTCTAGTCACACTGCATAGGAACTGACTTGGCATGCTACTGAAAGTGACAGAGCCCGGTAAATGCGAACACCCGGTTTGATGTAGAGCATGGAAGGACTTGACACCAGTCTTCGATTTTAGCTGCAGAACCAAGAAATCGAATAAGGGATGGCTGCTACTGGTTTTCAATCCGTTCGGCAAACCAGTATCAGTCTTACAACATGTGGCCGTGATACTGACAAATCAATCGGGCCTCCATGGTTATGTATGAAAGAAGTTCTTGTCATGCAGACTGTTATTAATTTCCTGGCCCTAAATATCCCCGGGCAAGAAATTGAATGTTTTACTTGAGGCCGTTGATTGATGACCTAAAGGATTTATGCAAAGCCAGGTGTCGAGACTATAGACGGTTGCTACAAGGCCTTAAGTTCAATATGATAGCGATGATTTTATAGACCATCAATGATTTTCCTGCTCGAAGTAGTTTGTCTGGGTGGAGTGGGCAAGGTTACAGGGCATGCCCTACATGTAATGAAGACACTCCATCTGTGCGTGTGTTAGGCAAAACAGCTTATGTTGGCCACAGAAGATTCTTAAAGAAGCCCCATAAATGGAGGAGGTCACTTGAATTCAATGGTGAAACCAAAAACGGAGATCCTCCTAGAGAATTTAGCCGGGATGCAATCATGTCTCAACTTGCTAGATTGCCCACGCGTGTGAAGGGTAAACATCCGAGGTTTGGGGTGTGAAGGATAAAACTCAATGTTCTTGTCGAGCTGAACTGGACTAAACGATCTATTTTTACGAGCTTGAGTATTGGTCTTTTCTTACACTAAAACACAATTTAGATGTCATGCATATCGAAAAGAATGTGTTGGAGAGTATCTTGAACACTTTGTTAATGAATGACAAATCTAAAGACACCGCCAAGGCAAGACAAGACTTGAAAAGGCTAGGCATTCGAAGTGGCTTGTGGCTCGGCCAAAACAAAAACGAGAAGTGCTCGAAGCCTCAGGCTGCGTATTCTTTCAAACCAGAGGACAGAAAAAAGTTTTGTCAGTTCATCAAAGGAGTTAAACTACCAGATGGGTTCGGATCCAACTTCAAGCACAAAGTCACCGATAATGATACCAATATAACGGGCCTGAAGTCTCATGACTGTCATATAATGATGCAACGTTTACTTCCTTACGGACTTCAGCAATACTTGCCCCTAGACGTTGCAAAACCACTAATCGAGCTATGTTTATTCTTTAAGCAAATCTGCTCTCAAACTTTGATGGTGGATGACATGTTGAAAGCTCAGAGCAAGGTGATCGATATTTTGTGCAATCTCGAGCCCCCCCCTCCCCTCCCCCCCACACCCCCCGCCCCCCGCTCGAATATATCCTCCTGCTTTCTTTGACATTATGATTCACTTGGTTATCCATTTACCTCTAGAGGCTATTTTCGGCGGGCCTATTCGCCCCCGGTGGATGTATCCATTTGAAAGATATATGAAGAAGCTAAAAAATTATGTACGAAATAAAGCTAAGCCAGAAGGTTCGATTGCGGAGGGTTATGTTGCAGAAGAAGCATTGACTTTTAGCTCTCATTATTTTCGGGATGTTACCACGAAATTTAATCGTCCCGACCGTAATGTGGATTGCCCTCCTCCAACGTGTCAGTTTCAGGTGTTCAAATCACTATGTAAATCGATTGGTTTACGGTCGGTTATTCGTATTGATCATCACCAAAGAATTGAAGAAATTGATATGGTATGTTACTTCATCAAACAGTCCTGATATAGACACAACCGGGCTCAAGTTCAAGAGGTACGTTGGTTTTTTTTATTTTGAAACTTCTTTTTCTTAACTTATCTTTTTGACGACTTATTTTAACACCATGAACATTTTCAGTAAATTTCCTAACAAAGACATGAAAGAAAAATTCCCCGACTGGTTTGAGAAGCAGATAAACTTAGACTTATTGTGTGTATTTAACTATAAAAATAATGACATCATATTTTGTTTTCTCTATCTGATCCTATCTTCTTCATAGATCCGTCAACGTCACGTAGACAATGACCCAGGTGTTAACGAAAGTAGCGAGTTATTCGCTTGGGCTTGTGGACCATCACAAACCCCAATCTCAGTCAACTCTAGCATAGTCAACGGTGTGAGGTTTATCGTGCACAGCCGCGATGAACGTCGCACAACTCAAAACAACGGCATTTGTTCGCCTGGTCTGGACGGAGAAATGTATTACGATCAGCTTGAACAAATCCTCAAGTTTTCATATTTGTCGTTCAAAACTGTGTTTATTTCAAGTAAGTGGTTTCGACTCTAGCAACAAAGGACGTATGAAAAAATCTTGTCATATACGAAACAACAAACCACAAATCAAGGAAAATGGTGAGGCTTTAAAAATGATCAATACATTTCTCGCAATCACAAGTCAAACAATGCTTTTTACCTGAAGATATGGCCAGACGACCACTCGGTTGGAAGGTCGTCGAACATGTGAGTCATAAAAAGTTTTCGAACGAGGTTTATATGTAGAGGACAATCTGATGTTATACATGGACAACTCATCTGATCTCGCACTTTCTACAAGTTTAAATGACTTGGAAATTGCGGCCTTGCATATAGATGGTCAATCAATAGATGTTGACGCACCACCAGATATCATTGATGTTGTTGATGAAGACGATGATATTATTGATGATGGGGGGAAGACCCCAGTCTCATGATTTAGCAGTGTTTTTTTTTTTTTTCTGATATGAAGACCTCGTCAACCTTGATATTGATGATGGAGTAAATGTTGTTTATTCTAGTGAAGAAGAAGATTGATCTTTAGTTGTAACTTGTAAAAGACACTTATATATTTGAATGAATGAATGAAACAGACAGGGATTATTTAATGTTGTATATTATTTGGATTTGCATTCTTTTATTATTTTGTTCACGAATTTCTATATGTTATCCTAATGCTACTTGTACAGATGTCACGGATTTTTGCACGGGTCATGGAGGTGACGTAGGCGTAATAGATCGCCCCTTTCACACGCACATACCACCGTTGTTGGGGTTGCTTGGCAACCGAGGTAAGAAATTCTGGATTAATAGTAATTACTGCAGAAACTTAATACATAGAATTTGCTTGTCTTAAATTTTAATGACTTTATCACTCACGTTGAATTTTGCTGTAAGGGCACCCGAAAACCCAATTTGGGTGGCAGGAGAGCGGGCAGGCAGCATACCCGCCAGGAGACCCGAAACCTCGGGTTAAAGGCCATCACGGATAAAAGTGGCCCCGTCTCAATCCGGTTTGAGTTTGGCGACAGAGAGACCCTGATGCCTCTTCGGTGAGGCAGCGCTCATTGGGCCCAACACCTTGGGGAGCTCGTTCGGGAGTTAGCCGTTGCACTACCTTCCTGGCGTCAATGCCGGCCGAGCAGAGCGGGGTCATGCTCGGATTGGGGTAAGTTATTCATTAATCCTTTTTATGTTTATTTCTTATCGATGTTTCATTTTATTTAATTGTGTATAATTTATCTATATTCATTTATTTTATTATATCAAATAAATAAATAAACAATTTAGATAAATATATAAATTATATCTCTAACTCTGTCTGTTGTATATGATTAACACCCCCCCCCCCACATCCACCCCGGCAACCATTTGACAAGCGTCCCCATGATAGAATCTGATCGCTGGCCTCTTATCTATGCGGCCAGCAGCAGCAACTACAAAAAGATCACCATGGCAAGAAGCTGTTCCTTAAGGGAAAGGCATTGGATTCCTGACTCGGACGGGACTTACGACCTGGAGCGCATCAGACTATCACGTCCTTCGCACATTTCCGAGGTCAATTGGGATGCGCAGATTGCGTTCTGGAATGATCCCAAGAACCGTGCCCGGGCGACCCAAAATAAACAAAACCGGGCAAAAAGCAAAGTCGTATGCCGACAAGGATCCCGGTCTATTGCCGCCCTTCGAGATATGCATGTAATAAACATCATAATTATTTTACATATATATAATTAACGCTTTGGTGTGTTGTGATTTGTCATTTTTAATTTGTTTAATCTTATATACGTGTGTATGTGCAGATGGAGAGCTCAGCTACTAGAGAGTACCCGTCACTGATCCATACCTTCTTCTTGACACATACTGTTAACGGCGTATTCTTGAACCCTGAGGACAAAGCTCTATATGTAAGTTTTGTTTCAAAACACGCACTTTAATGATTTGTCGAGAAATAATGTAGTAACCCGACTAATATATTAACTATCTTGTGTTTTTGTGATTACATAGGAGGAGATGCTGAGGCTACAGGGTCTAGGCTCCAACACCGAGACGGGTGTGCCCTACACTGAGGATGAGATAATGGCCATCGTTCGCGGGGGCAGCGCGGGGGCACATTCCCTTGTGTGGTAGGGTTTGCCCAGAATAAGGCAAGGTCATTCCACTCCCCTCCATGCACGCACTCCTCTGATGTCGTTAAGCTGAAAAAGAGAGAGAAGGTGCTAACGCGTCAGGTGAACATGTTCATGAAGTTATTTAGGAGTGACGACAAGTTTTCCCAAATGCTTACTCAACTGAGTCACAGCCTGGTATATTAGTGAGGCACGGGAGTGGCGGGCGTAAGGATGATGAGGCAGGAGATGATGATGAATACGGCGAGGCGGAGAGGAAGAGGACATAGTTAGAGAGACTGTTGGGTAAGTATATATATGCTTTTTGAGTGTCTTAATATGTGTTATGGAACTTGTTATCTTCGGCGACCCTTATGTATAAATAGTTTGTTACCCATACATTTAGAACTTGTTATCTTGGTGAATATTGACTTGTATCTTGCGATAATATGCAAGTTTTGTGACGTCGTCACCCTTTGTTAGCTATTGTGTTATTCGGATTTTGACGTATTTAGCTTTATATATCAAATGCGTTGATCGTATTGTTTTTTGGATACAATTGTAAATGTATGTTTGGTATATTATATATTGGTTACAACATGTTTGAGTATTGGTAGATTTTTTTCAGAAAAATTCCAAAAAAAATCATGAAAAGCCTGCTAAAGCATACATACCAAAAAAAATTGAAGACTTATCCGCGGCAACATGTCCCCGGATAAGTATACAAAAAAAAAAAAAAAAAATTTATTAAAGGGTTTCCCGGGCGACATGTCGCCCGGGAAAGTTTGGAAAAAAATATTAAAAATCTATCCCGGGCGACATGTCGCCCGGGAAAGTTGGGGAAAAAATATTAGAAAAGTATCCCGGCGCATGGTTTTCGCCCGAAAAAGCTACAAGTAAAAGACAAAAAATATTGCCACCGTACACTATTCTATTATTCAATCGTTTTCCCCGGGCGACAAGATGTCGCCCGGGATCTCAACGTAATTAAGTAGTTTAATCAAGCTTCCAATAATTAATTACTCATTTTATAAAATTAGTATCCCGGGCGACATGTCGTCCGGGAAAACCTTCCACCGTGGCAAATATTTGTTTGACTGAAACTGTGTGGGCCCCACGATGTCGCCCGTGTAAAGTAGCCCGTAAGTCGCCCGAACTATCCCCTTCGAGCTTTACCCTCGATCTAAACCCAGGGCGAAAGTCGGCGCGGGAAACATATCCCCAGCGACAAGTCACCCGGGATACCCCGGATTTGTCGCTGGGGAATATGGCAAATGTTGTAGTGATACTCTACCTTTTTCCGGAATTAGCACGAATAAACCATACTCGTTATTTGAAATCGCGACTATTAGTCCGATCCATATAGAGACAGTGGTGCATGCATCGTATATGTCGATATTTTCTTTACAGTCTTTTGTAAAAGATTGTTATAAACTTTAGCGAAGCCCATAATGAAAACTCTGAGATGCAGCATGTGGTGCATGCCTATAAGTGGTAAGTTTTACTGTTCAAGTGTTCGACACTTTGCTCAGTACATCCATGATCTTCTTTCACTTTCACTTTTAACTTATTCATATATTTTTTATTATCCCATCAGAATCTTAAGTTCTTAACTGTTTATTAAGGTAAAATATTTAATACAAGAATGTGATAGATGTCAATGTTATCTGAAAAACTAGAAAGCTTTTGCACAGAATATAAAAGGTGCTGTGGTTTATTTGCATCTAGCACAAAGCTTGTGAATTCCTTTGAGTCTCGAGCGTCACTAAAGTTAAGATGCAAAAATTATAAACTAAGCATATGAGCAAATGCATACTTTTATACAAGAAAAAGAGCAATTCAAAGACAACATATTTTGTTAAGTTCAAGCTACTTTGGTGTTTATCATTTAAACGGGCGGATTCACCGGGTGAACATCTAAACGAGTTATCATTTACTATCATTCCTCGTTGTAAGATGGGTGGTATAAACCAAATGATTTATTTGAGGTTCACGAAAACCTCATGAATTTTTGTCCTTTAGTACAATTTTTTTTGTCAAAATACGGATTATTCCGAAATAAATCTGATCACTAAATCTTGTGTCATATATTTTGTACGATAAAAGATAAAATTATACACGTACATATGATAAACAATTCCAAAATTTGGTGGCCCTACTTTGATGGTGGCCCTGTGCCACCACCGCACGCACTACAACAAAAGCCCCTTTCCCCAGCGACTTATGTCGCTGGGGAAAAGTCACTAAACGACAAAAATACTCCGACGTGGCACTTTTTCTCGTTGAATTTTTAGTAAAATGTTATTGAAACTTTTCCCCAGCGACATGTCGCTGGGGAAAATTTTCATGAAATTTGATAAAAAAAATTCAGCGAAAATCTAAGCAGGAAATCATCTCGCCAGTATTTCCCCAGCGACATGTCGCTGGGGATACTTTTGTACATTGCTTAGTGCGTAATTACTCGATAATTGTTGTAACGTTTGAGATGTACAACTTTTCCCCAGCGACATGTCGCTGGGGAAATGTAACAGGCTTATTTATTCGGCTGGCCCGTTTATAAGTTAACATGTTTTCGGGTTTGGGCTTATTTTCCCCCAGCGACATGTCGCTGGGGATGATCTTTTGACTTTTAAGCAAACAACATTTTTTGGCTATTTTCGGTTCAATATTCCACATACTAACTAAATTTACTTCAAAGTTAATTGAATTGTACTCCTAGCTACCACTATATGTAATCATAATACACGGAATGACCAAATCGATTAACGTTTATTATTAAAACATCAAATTACATTAGAAATCAATAAACACTCAAACATTAAAGCATAACTCATACATTCCAAATGCTAGATTGATTTATCTTAATGAAAAAATACTCCATATTAAGGTTTCCCATCCCATTATAGATCTCATGAAGTACTGCAGCTGACTCAAGTGTGTGGTTCTCGGGATGCCTTTCCATCTCTAATTGTCCCTCTAGTATCCTTATCCTTGCCTCTAGTGTCTTTATCTTTTCAGCCAAGAACTTACAATTTGAGCACTCTGCCTTTCCGAGATTCTGTGCAGATCTGGAAGATCCCGGAGAGAAACTTGGATGTGTTGAAGTTCCCGGAAAATAACTTGGAGGTGTTGATGATTGAGGAAAAGAACTTGGAGGTGTTGACGATCCAGAAGGAGAATCCATCCACTTAAAGTAGCCGCATCCTCTATCTAACGTTTCTGGCTGTTACGTAGTAAGAAAATCATAAGGAAAGTCATTTTGAACCTATAATGTTGAACCTATAATGTTGAACCCTAACTCATACATTGAACCTATTTAGGTGGGAGAACAAAAAAGATACCTGAAAATGAAGAAAATAGTCCATTTCTAACCCTTGTCTCTCAAGCTCAGAGGACAAATTTTGAAACCCAAACGTCCCATTTCTTCTTGAATTTGATGAAGACATATTGTTGTAGTTATAATTAGAGAAGCCCAAACGTCCCATTTCTTTTTGAAACCCAAAGGCATATTAGAGAAGCCCATATTGTTGTAGTTATAATTCTGATAATGATCAGAAAAAAACTGTATTTGAAGAGCTATACTTACATGAAACAATAACACAAAGTGGCCTTTTTATGAAGTGGCCTTTTTATAAATGTATGAGTTAGGGTTCAACATAATAGGTTCATCGTACGAGTTACGTTTCAACATTGTAGGTTCAATGTATGAGCTAGGTTTAATGATGAAAATAATTAAATGCAATGTAAGCAAGAGACGTATGAGCATTATAGGTTCAACAAGTGGTCCGTACACTTTCCGGTAGCAACTGGACCAAGAAACCGTGTTGTACCTAATCGTAAACCTAAGGACAAACCACGTTTTAACGAGGGTGCAAAAAGGTTGTTTATTAAGAAACAACATCATCGTGAGATAATATTGAAGTTGGATCCTAGTGATCATGTTTCGACTTCTGTTATGATTCGTAACATACCCAATGGTACGCATCCCCTTTGTTGTCAAACATGACATAGACCCGTCTCTTGGTGGGTCGAACCACACCGGCAAATACTCTTTCGATGGGCTACATAATCTTCAAAATGCGCGCGGTATTTTGGCTTCTGGAGGAAGTTATCTACCTATAGTTTTTAAGAAATGATGTTCACTAAAGAAATCCGTTGAACATCTAATGTATAACCGTAACATATCATAAGATGGGCTTTGATGTTTTAATAATAAACGGGAACTTCAACACGTCCAAGTTTCTCTCCAGGATCTTCCAGATCTGCACAGAATCTCGGAAAGGCAGAGTGATCAAATTGTAAGTTCTTGGCTGAAAAGATAAAGACACTAGAGGCAAGGATAAGGATACTAGAGGGACAATTAGAGATGGAAAGGCATCCCGAGAACCACACACTTGAGTCAGCTGCAATACTTCACGAGATCTATAATGGGATGGGAAACCTTAATATGGAGTAGTTTTTCATTAAGATAAATCAATCTAGCATTAGAGGTTCAATGTATGAGTTATGTCGTGCAGAGCCGCGATGAACGTCGCACAACCCAAAACAACGGCATTTGTGCGCCTGGCCCTGACGGGGAAATGTCTTATGGTCAGCTTTAAGAAATCCTCGAGTTTAAATATTTTTCGTTCAAAGTTGCGTTGTTCAGAGTTAAGTGGTTCGACACTCGCAACAATGGTAGAGTCAAGAAACTTACCTTTAGAAACGGAATGACACAAATCATCGGCTCTGGTGAGTGGTGGAAAAATGATCAATACATTCTCGCAACACAAGTTAAACAAGTCTTCTACCTTGAAGATCCGGCCAAACCCAACGTGAAGGTCGTCGAACATGTTAATCATAAAAAGTTTTTCAACAGGGGTGTCATCGTGGTAGAGAACGAACCTGATATTATACATTTGGACAACTCATCTGATCTCCCACCTTCTACTAGTGGGAATGACTTGGATAATGTCACCTTCTATATAGATTTGCATATAGATGGTGAATCAACGGAGGTTGATGCACCGCCAGATATCATTGATGTTCCTGGCGAAGAAGATGATATTAGTGATGATGAAGACTCCCTTCCTCATGATTTAGCAGATTTTGATGTTGAAGACCTCATTAATGATGATGATGGTGTTGAGAAAGTTTATTCTAGTGAAGAAGAAGATTAACTTGTTTTGTAACTTGCAAAAATACACTTATATATATGAATGAATGAACGAATGAAATGATGTGGATTGTATTAAATGTGTAAATTTATTTGGATATTTGGATTTTGTTGCATGCTTGTATTATTTTGTTCATGAATTTCTACATGTTATGCTAATTGTACTTGTACAGATGGCTGATGTTGCACGAGCACATGGCGGGGACGGTGGTGGTGAGGATCCTTCACGTCCACCTCCTACATCATTCGGTTGCGCGGGTTGCTTCATCAACCGAGGTAAGAATTTCTGGATTATTGTAATACAAGCATAAATTTGATACATATATTGAACTTGCTTGCCTTGAACTTTTATGACTTTTATCACTCACTTGATTTTGCAGGAAAAGGACAGGAAAGGCCCAATTTGGGCGGGGGTGAAAGCGGCAGGAAGACTCCGGAAAGGACCGAAACCAAGATTATAGGATGAGGTGGACGCTAATAAAGGCCGGCCCCATCGAGATCGGTTCGAAGACGTTGCTGTAAACACGGTGTCCCTACCGGCCACTACTCGACCAGTGGGAAACTACTTCGGGGAGATGATTAGGAGTATACCTTTGTATCAACCCTTCCTGGCAGAAGGTCCCCGCGGGGGACAAGGCGAGGCTGATGGCCACTCTTGGGGTCAGTTATCCTTTTATGTTTATTTAATTATCGTGTTCATTTATTTAATTGTGTATATTTATCTAAATTCGTTTATTTATTTATATCATATAAATAAATAAACAAATTTAAATAAATATATAAATTATATTTCTAACTCTGTTTTCAATGTGTTGTATATGATTGCAGTCTACGTATAACCTCGAGCCGCATATGAGATCCGAGCGATGGCCTAGAATCGAAGGATACATTCAGGCTCAGTTTGGAAAATCATATAACACCAACAAGGCAACCTTGAAGAGGGAGCATTGGATCAGAGACCCCGAGACTGGAGCTTATGATTTGGATCGGATCAGGCGGGGCAAACCCGATGAGTACACGGATGATGAGTGGGAGAAATACATCAACTTCTGGAATGACCCTGCCAACGCCCAGCGAGCCGAAACAAATAGGCTGAATCGGTCCAAGAGCACAGTGGTATCACGCCATGGATCTCGGTCGATCCCTCTCACTCGACATCTGATGGTAATTATTATTATTATTATTGATTTTACATACATATATATATCTGATTATACATTTTGGTGTGTTAAGATTTGTCGTTTTTAATTAGATTGATCTTATATGCGTGTGTATGTACAGAAAATGACGTCGGCAACCCAAGAGGAACCATCAGAGATCGACACGTTCTATCGTCTCCACACCGTTAACGGTGTATTCCAAGATCCTGAGGCTCTCCGGATGTATGTAAGTATTCTTTCAAACCATACTTTAATGAATCATCGATTAATAATGTAGCAACCCGACTAATATATTTACTATCTTGTGTTATTGTCACTACATAGGATAGGATGAGGGAGCTCGAGGCGACGGGTGAGCACACCACTGCAGAAATCAACGCGATGGTCCGAGGCGGAAAGCTTCGCGGCCACATTCCTGGCGTGGGTCCGGTAATGCCAGGATACGTCCGCTCTAGGCTGAGCTATACCGCACCCGTTGACAGAAGCAGGGATGTCGATTTCATGATGAGCTTGATGAGGAGCGACAACAGGTTCGCGGATGCTTTTGCTCGGTATGATTCAGGTGGAGCCAGCGGGAGTGGCGGGAGTCGCGCGCGTGATAGAGAGGATGGTGATGATACGGGGGGTGAGGATGGTGGCGATGACACGAGTTAGTCGTGTTATATGTTCATTAGTATGGTACATTATTTCTTTATGTTTATCTTGTGGACTATTGACTTGTTTCCCTAGTATGCTACATTTAAACGCTTGTTTCCCTAAACTATCATGTGCACATATTCGGCTTTTGGACGATTTCCCTATATTAGATTTTGGTTTTGGTACAAGTTGTGGTGTATTTTGTATTGCGAGATGCGTTTACTTTGTATTTGTGTTTTGGTACAAGTTGTGGTGAGTGTATACAGGTTTTGGTAGATTTTTTCCGGAAAAAATCTGGAAATGCTGCTGTGCAGGCTGTATATAAAAAAAATTGCAGACTTTTCCCCAGCGACATGTCGCTGGGGAAAATGTGCAATTAACTTAAGATTTTATTATTAACTTTAAATATTTGGTTTTAATCAGAAGTTTCCCCAGCGACATGTCGCTGGGGAATCTACTGCCACCGTGGCACCAATTCCTTGACCAAAAAATACGTGGGGCCCACTTTTCGCTGGGGATTGTCGCTGGGGAACGTTTTGCCATCGAGCTTACCCCATCAAATTTTCCCCAGCGACATTTCGCTGGGGATACATTTCCCCAGCGACATGTCGCTGGCGAAAGGGTCGGAATGTTGCTGGGGAAAGCATCGAATGTTGTAGTGTAATGCATTATGCATACTTGGATGGTTTTGATAGCTACCTGCCTTATTGGTAGCCTATGGTGCGCCCCTGACAATTTGCCCAACCTTCCCACCCCATGTGAAATCAGCATTATGGTTTTCGGTTCTTTCAATTCTCATGCATTAGGTACATCACATGTGGAATCAGCACTATATATGGTTCTCACATGTTCAGTTTGGCAATAATCTTCATAGAATTATAGCCTAATTTGAAATCTGAATCAGTTGGGATTAATCTTCATAAAATAGTTATTTTACCGGGGTTGAGTCCCCTTTACCCAAAAAATCTTCATAAAATAGTACCGCCCTTGTAAAGGCATATTGCTTTGTAACCTAAAGAATCACTAAAGGGGCATTCGGGATTAAGTTTCGAAAATAGATTCAACTACCTTAATAATGAGTTAGTCATAGGTTGACAGTCTTTGGACTCACTTTCGGTTTTTGACTCAAAGTATAAGAAGATTATTCTCTTCATTGAAGCAAGGCCGAGAAATGAAAGGGACGACAAAACATAATAAGACTGACAAGTGTTGAGGATTCACCATGTTTGAATTTTGATCATTCTGACTTTGTATGAAAGAACAACTAAGTGAAGGTTAAAAACAATAAAATCCATGTTAACCAAGAAAACTGATCAAGTAGCTCGGTTGAACAATTATATTAACTCGCATAGTGCAGTTGACTATCATTTCCTGGTATTGGGCAAAATACAATTGTCAATGATAGAGCTAGAAATCTATGTAGAGGGGAAAAAGGATTAAGAAAATAAGCACAGGCTTATGTTTCACAATTCCAAAGTCTAATGATATCATAGCAGTGACAAGAAAATGTCTTGTGAGTTAAATTACCCTGAAATAAGCACAGTTGACTATAGTCAATTTCCTACATCAAATCAAATGTCCTAGCATTTCTCCTTCATTTCCACTGCTTTGATAGAGCATAATTTAGCTATCTTATACCCGAAGTCAACTGACAAAACTACCCTTGGACTAAATCAACTCGTAAGGAAGCAGCCTAATATTGTATAAAGGATACCAAGCCAACACTTTAGTTTCATGTTTTTAGAGGAAGATGAAAAGATATGCTATAGTTCTCATAGTCTACGGTTCTGTTGCTGCAGCACTAATTGTCGTGTGTTGTCTCTGTAATATGCGTAAGAAAAAGAAAACCGAAGTTCCAACTACTGCAAGACCACCACTCAGAACTAACAAGACCAATAATTCAAGAACAAACGACGGAGATATGATTATTCTATCAGTAGCTGCAGCCTCTGTAGTCATTGGTGCTAGTGGTGGTGATGGTGGATGTGGTGGTGGTGGCGGATGTTGTGGTGGTTGTGGAGGTTAATCAAGACTGTAGCATCTGCATTGTCCAGAAAGAAGCTATATGAGTATTATGTGTCATCTCAATGTATGTGTTGTGTGAAATGTGTTTTATATTTCATTCTTGTATGATCTTCTAATTTTTATAAGTGTAAATATAATGCTGCTGAAATAAAATAGACTCATTAAACAATACAAGAAATGCACTTGTTATGGCTTTACACATTTAATCCTTTCAATAGATCATGCACGCAGGCTTGATAAGTCTCGACTGTTTATGGAGTTCAAGTAACAAGTTTCACCTTTGCTTTCAAATTAGGCGCTATGGAAGCAAACGGAGACAAGGCGCTAAAACAATGAATAATTTTGGGAAGATAGCCAGCTCTCCCCTTATGGTTTTTCCTGTGATAAAAATAAATAAGAAAACGTGCCGTAACTTAAATTACCCGAATCCATGCTATATAACGAGAATATAGCAAAAGTGACAGGGTTTTACTATAAATACAAGTAAACACATTGGAAAACAAATCAACATGAAAAAATATACACAAATATCCAACAAAGGGAACTTAAAATTCACACCTGGAAACCCATCAACACCAACTATATCTCCACGTCGCACACTACAATGAAACCTAGAAAATTCAGCTTCGTCCAACTCAGAGTTCCTGCACAAACATGTGACATGTGTACTCTTTAGTATCTGTATATACAGTGGCGGAAGGACGGGGGAAAAAAAAATTTCTTGATAAAGTCGTTTTGCACACAAAGATGAAGATAGAGATATAAGGTTTTGACATTGTTTGGCTTCAATGTGAAGGGCAATTTGATTTTGTGATGGAGTGCACTTTAATAAAAAGGTTGATAAAAAAATTACACTAAAAACCGATTTTTTTTTTGCGAATCATGGAGGGCACTCCCCCCCCCCACCACACCAGAAATACCTTACAAGTGCATTCGCTACTTACCGGTGCTGAATCAGCACTAAGTAAGATAAGTATGAGGAAACCTCGGAAAAAGCCAATACATCTTATTATCCAGGCGCTCTCTATTAACCAGCGGTTCTTGGTAAGAACCGTACGCATGCAGATCAACTCGAGATTTGGGGGATCTTGTCTATCATGTGAATGCCCCGCCTGACAAAAGCATACAGTAGTTCGGCACAACCATTCCTCAGATGTCAGGAACAGTAAGCACTCTACAATACTCGGGGTAGTATAAATACCCCAAGCACATTCAATGAAACACACGTGAAACAGACCACATTTATTATACTCATATGCTGCCTAACGGCCATTGTAATACCAAACACTTACTCTCACACCGGAGCTTGGTCATGAGGTAAAATCCGGGACGAGGCTAACGTGTATTGTCTTCTCGACAGGCTTGCTGAGCATCAAGAATCCTCTGGAGGGCAGCACTCATCCTTCCTAGCGGATCTGTGCATCAATAAATTGGCGCCATCCGTGGGACCCGTTATTCAATATGCCTAAGTGCTATAGAATGGCAGGTCCCAAACCAGTTACCCAACCAAATGAAGGAACCACAAGCCAAAATACCACTAAAGACATCATCGAAGGGCATTTATTAGCCCTCAAGGAACTCTTGAAGGAGCCGAGCAATCGAAATCTCATCAAACCCATGCTTCTGGATTTCGATGACATCTAAGATGTTAGTGACAACGAAGTTCAAGACGACGTGAAGGGAAAAGCAAAAGTAGGCAATGAAGACTTGAGCAAATCGTTCAAGGAGGTACTGAAATGCCCCTTTACCAGGAGAATTGTCGAGTTTTCATCGCCAGGCCACATAATGCCAGCAAACGTCAAGATATACGATGGAACGGGTGATCCGGAGGATCACATGGGCCGTTTTGTGGGAATAGGAAATCAGGGAGAGTAGCCAATGTCGGTATGGTGTAGAATGTTCCAGCAAACCCTCGACGGCAAGGCAAGGGCATGGTTCGACAAACTACTACCAGGAAACATTGATAACTGGGGTAGTCTGCAGGAGAAGTTTCTGAACAGATTTGGGATGCTTAAGGCATACGACAAAGACCCGACAGAAATTTCAAAAATAGCTCAGAGGGCCAATGAAACCCTACCTCATTTCAAAGAGAGGTGGGTGAGCGAGTCTAACGCTATTCCTAACATTCCGGAGCTAATGCAAATTTCATCTTTTATGAGCTCCCACAAATGTCCGGAGCTAGAAAAACGCTTCTCAAACAGCATACCCAAAACAGTGGACGAAATGTTGAAAAGGGTGGATGATTATTTGCGGTCAGAAGAAGCGTTCCGCAACACAGAATTACCCAGGGGAGAGTTCCAACGAAAAGACACACCGGTACAGTGGATACAACGAAATGACCAAAGCCAACGGTTCTCTCATGGGAACAACCGCCGTAGGTCAGAACATAAGTTTGCCGCTAGAATGCCAGAACGCTACATCCCGTACGTGGTACCGCAACGTCCCAATCAAGAGTTTCACCGGCCAAAAGCAGTCTTAACCTTGGATTCATTATCAAGCACCCCTCAGGAAATCCTAGCAACATAAAACCAACTACACCTGTCCCAGCCATCGCCGCTAGTAGGAGTACCCAGCAAGGAAAACTTAAATAGGTATTGCGACTATCACAATGAAAAAGGGCACAACACGAATGATTGCTTCCAGCTAAAGCGACAATTAGAAATAGCCCTGTAATCTGGTAAACTGAATCACTTGCAAAAGTGATAAACATGGTCCAAAGTCATCCACTCGACCGAAAGCGGAAAACCACAATGACGGATGAAGGATGGATGAATGTCCCTATAATCTTTCCACCAGTTCTAGCACGAGACCTCTCGGAAGAGGCCTTGGTAGTCGAGGCTGAGGTGGAGGGATATCTGGTCCGAAAGATACACATAGACAAGGGGGCCTCAGTCGAAATCATGTTCGAGCATTGCTTTAACATGCTACATCCATCAATCCGGTCAAGATTAGTCGAGACACAAACCACAGTTTTTGGATTTTCGGGAGATCAGGTCAAGCCATTGGGAAAAATCAAACTCGATGTATGCTTTGGGGGGAGTGGGAGATGCTTAAGAGAAATTATGAAGTTCACAGTCATCCCATCACCTTCACCCTATAACATCATCTTAGGTCGTCCTGGCTTATAGCAGCTCAGGGCCGTTCCTTCCACCATTCATAGGATGATGAAATTTCCAACCCCTTGGGGAGTGGCGATGGTGGTATCCCAGACGCCGATGGTGTTTGAGTGCAGAAGTGAAGGAAAGAAGCAGGCGGTGGAGCCATCGGAAAATGTAAGGACGCAAAACGACGCAAGCCCTACGGAACACGTGCTTATTAACCCATCCTATCCAGAGCAGTTGGTAATAATAGGAAGAGACCTCTCACCGGAAGGATCAACCCAACTCAAAAATTTGTTGAAAAGGAACACCGACATTTTCGCATGGGAACCATCAGATATGTTCGGAGTGCTGAAAAGAATCATTAAGCACTCCCTGAACGCCAACCCGTCGGTAACACCGGTCAGCCAAAAGAGAAGGATATTCTGCTCTGAAAAAAGCCAAAAAGGTAACCAAAGAAGTGGCTGAATGGTTAAAAGCCAGAATAGTTAGGCCGGTGAAATACCCTACTTGGATATCAAATCAGGTTTTAGTAAAGAAGGCGGATGGAAGCTGGCGAATGTGTATCGACTTCAAAAATATCAACTCCGCATGCCCTAAGGATTACTATCCCTTACCAAAAATAGATAGTAAGATAGAGGCGGTGATGGGTTTTCCCCTTAAATGTTTTCTGGACGCTTACAAGGGTTACCATCAGGTACAAATGGCGGACAAAGACGAGGAAAAAACCGCCTTCTAATTAGGAACCATTTTACATATTGCATATGACGACTTATGGCAGTCCCCACCGTCGTTCGGCCTCAAGAATGCAGGAGCAACGTACCAACGGTTAGTTGATGAGGCATTCCAGTCCCAAATTGGGAAAAATGTTGAGGTATATGTAGATGATATGGTGGTGAAAAGCAGGACCGAAAGGGAAATACTGGCAGACATAGCGGAAACATTTTACAACCTCAGAAGAATCAACATGAAGCTAAACCCAAAAAAATGCTCGTTTAGAGTCATGGAAGGAAAATTCTTGGGGTATATGGTTACCTCAGAAGGCCTACGAGCCAACCCAACAAAAACCAAAGACATAGCGGAAATGCAGTCACCCAGAACCTGGGGAGAAATGCAGAGCTTAGCAGGAAAGCTAGCGGCGCTAAACCATTTCCTCTCCCGATCAGCAGAAAAGTCGTTGCCCTTCTTTGAAACACTAAAAGATATCACTAAGGAAAACAAGCACGACTACCATTAGACAAAAGAGGCAGAAAGCGCTTTCCAAGAGCTCAAGAAGATGGTCTTAGACCTACCGGCCTTAATAACCCCTTTTCCAAAAGAAACCCTATTTGTATACCTAGCGGCATCACAAGAAGCAGTGAGCACAATACTGCTAGTGGTAAGGCGGATAAGGCAATACCCGGTGCACTATGTAAGTAGAACATTACATGACGCATAATGAAACTATGCTCTGCTAGAAAAAATGGCACTAGCTTTACGACACGTATCCAGAAGACTAAGAAGGTACTTCGAAGCCCATCCCATTACCGTCATCACAGATCAACCAATCAAGCAGGTTCTGAACAAGGCAGACACATCAGGAAGGTTAGCACCATACTCTCTTGAGCTAGCAGCATACAACATCACGTATGAACCTCGTAGTGCCATCAAAGGGCAGATACTGACGGACTTTATAAATGAGGTACCGATGGGAAGCGAAGCCATGGTACCGCAGCAAACCCAGTATACGGTCGACCACGACAAAGACCGCAAGGAAGAATGTGTACTATACACAGATGGAGCAGCTAGTGCTAAAGTTTCCGGTGCGGGACTGGTCCTCATCAGCCCTACCAAAACAGAATATACGTACGCGTTGCGGCTCAACTTCGAAAGCACCAACAACCAAGCCGAGTACGAAGCTCTCCTAGCGGGTCTAAGGATCACAAAAAGGGGGTGCAATCTATATCTGTCAATGTTGACTCCAAATTGGTGGCCAATCAAATCAATGGTAGCTACGAAGCTTGCAAGGAAAACATGATCTGGTACCTGAACAAAGCAAAAGAATACATTGGTTGCTTCAAAATTTTCAAAATTCAAAACATACCCAAAACAAAAACCAAAAGGCAGATGTATTAAGCAAGTTGGCCTCAGTAGCATTCAACCATCTTACTAAGGAAATTTTGGTGGAAACATTGGACGTGCCGTCAATGGACGTTGAAGAAATAAATGTTGTAGTGGACGAGGAAGGGGAAACATGGATGACACCCATCATCAACTATCTGGAGAAGGGAATATGGCCGGAAGATCAGAATGAGGCAGGCGCCTTGCAGATGAAGATAAATCAATACGTCATAGAAGAAGGGGTGCTATTCAAAATATCCTACCTAATGCCTATGCTTCGGTGCGTCGGTCCACTACAGGCCAACTATGTCATTAAAGGGATTCACATGAGGGCATGCAACATGCATTTAAAGGCAAGGTCGGTAGTGGCAAAGGCCATCCGGCAAGGATACTATTGACCAACAATGCACCGGGATGCAAGAGAAGAAATACGCAAGTGCGACTCATGCCAGATCCACTCCCCAATCCCCCAGTTGCCCAAAACACCAATGACCTCAATCATGCCCCCTGGCCATTCTTCCAATGGGGGATGGATGTGTTGGGACTATTGCCTGAAGCCCTAGGGAAAGTAAGATTCGTAATTGTAGCTGTAGACTATTTCACAAAGTGGATAGAGGCCAAGCCACTAGCCAAAACAACATGAAATGAAGTTAATAAGTTTGTATGGGACAACATTGTCTGTCAGTATAGACTGCCAAAGGTAATTGTAACGGACAATGAGACCAACTTTATCCACGACCCTTTCAAAAGCTGGTGCAAGAAACTGAACATCACCCAGATAAACACAACCATCACGCATCCCTAGGCTAACGACCTAGTGGAACTGGCAAATAGAAGTCTCATAAAAGGAATCAAAACTCGGCTAAGAAAATAGAGGAAAGGTTGGGTGGATGAACTACCCAACATCCTATAGGCTCACAGGACGTCACTTAAAACCAGCAATTGGGAGACGCCATACAGTTTAACGTTTGGAAGTGAAGCGTTAATACCTATAGAAATTGGCATGCCCACACAACAGATGATGATGATTAAGGAGGGCAACGGCAATGAAGAAAAAATAAGGCTAAATCTTGACCTATTAACAGAAAGAAGAGAAGCAGCTGCTATCCGGGAGGCAAGGTACAAAATGAAAATGGAACAGTACTACAACAAAAGGGTGAGCCCCACGTCTTTCAAGGTAGGTGAGTATGTCTACCGGAAGAACGAAGCTAGCCGGGTGGAAAATTTGGGAAAGCTGGGTCCAAAATGGGAAGGACCATACTTGATAGTGAAGGCGTATCAGAATGGCTCATACAAGCTGCGTACAATGAACGACAGGGAGGTACCCAGCGTCTGGTACGCGATCAATTTAAGAAGATGTTACTTTCAGGGATCATTGTGTTTAGAATTCCAACTCATGTAATACATTTATGAATGTTAATGAACAATCAGGCTGCTCCCCGCATTAAGGGAGAGGCAATTTTCTAGCTATATAACATGAAATGCAAACGTAGATAAATTATTATGTGACTTGGATGCCAGCCGGTTCAACAACACCTACCGGCTGGGCCGTAGTCAATATCTACAAAGGTAGATAAATTATTATGTGACTCAGATGCCAGCCGGTTCAACAACACCTACTGGTTGGGACGTAGTCAATATCTACAAAGGTAGATAAATTATTATGTAACTCAGATGCAAGCTGGTTCATCACCACCTTCCGGCTGGGACGTGGTTATTATCTACCGTTAGACAAAAAATTATGTGGCTCGGATGCGAGTCGGTATAAAAATAACTACCGGTTGGAGCGTGGTCAATGTCTAAATATCCATAAGTAGTTGTGTGATTTGGCGGATGGCTCGCTACCTCCAACCAGAAACGTTGGGTAACAATCGAATAATGGATGTTATTATGGAGTCCACAACAAACTATGAATACTATAAAAAAAATAAGAATTTGCAAAAATTGGAACAATGTTAAAGTAATAAGCAAATCAAAACTACAAGAGTATACCAACCATATGTAAGCAAGCATAAAATTTTAACAGAACAAAGTGCTAATATTGTTTAAGTGCAATAATGAGGTGCCACAACCGGCCCAGTAGAGTAAGCAAATTACAAGGTCTTATTATCATCTAAGCATAGGAAGTTATGGGAGTATCACGAGGACCACCACCGGGTGTAGGCCCAGTCTCATCCGGCATGATATTCTGGAGGCCGCTGGGCTCTAGGAGGTACATGCATGCAACTTTGTCAATATATGGGTATCTCCGGTCGAAAAGCTTCTCATATGCACCCATGAAAGTATCAGAGGACGCAGGGTCAACGTTGGGAGTAGCCTTTAAGATAGCTTGAATATTCGCATCCTCACGACCAATAGATATCCCATCTATGAAACCTTTGCCGACAGCAAGGCTAAGAAACCTCACCTAAGGACTGCTTATATTCAACGCTCTGGTGTAACTGACGTACAAAAGTGGGGAGGTACTGATTTATAATCCTTTGTCTTACCATCTCACCCCTACCAGCTTCAACAGCATAACGCTCCTTATCAACTCTCAATTGGTGAGCGTCAGCCTTAGATTGCTTAAGCGCCTCTTCAAGCTGCTTAATCTGGTCAGCTTGAGAGGAGTTCAATTGGTCTGCCTCTTTCTTCTCTTCCTCCAACTCCTCCGTCCTATCCTGCAAACCTTTCTCTCGGGTTAGGGTCCCATCGTAATTTTTGGAAAGTTGGTCAAAGGTGGATACTTTCTCATCATACGCCGACTAGACCGCAACCAATTCCTTCTTACACTCTTTGTAGCGAACCTTCACATCTTTGCATGATTCATGAGCATAAGCAAGATCAGCATGCTGTTCCTTCAGAGCCTCAAAGCGAAGTAAGGTGTTTGCTTGCTGTTAGGCAAATTGACATAACAGCTTCCAAGAGCGCTGGATGACCGATTCATCTCGGACACCCTCGTTTAAAAACTCTTCGTCAGCAAGAGTGAAGAGGTTTGCCATCATTTCTCGACACTCACATGAGTTGTCCATGCGACTTGAATCCGTAAGTCCCCATTGAGGGGTAAAGGGAAGGTTCCCGAAATGTCCAGCGGAGTAACCTAACGAAAAGGAAAAAGAATAAATAACAAGGCTAAGGAATAGGAAAACAAAGAAGACAGAGGAACTTACTAGCTTCTGCATCCGGCATAATATTTTTATGAGCAGGCTCTTCCAGGGTATCAAGGCATCGACCTGTGAAAAATTGTGGCAATTAATGGTCAGTATACAAAAACATATATAACAATGTTAGCACAAGGTAGGTGTAAAACTATACCGAAGGGATGAGCAGGGCTAGGACGAATCTGCAGTCTGGATAAGCCACCCTCATCGTCACCATAACCCTCGATGACATAGGAAGCATCAACATTACCCAAACCCCCTCGTCAATAACCAGCTTGCTAGCATAAACAACCCAAGGGGAGTGACATGCTTATCCGTATGGTCTCGCAAAGTATCCATACGACCAACCAACAAAGGCGGAGAAACGTGCTCCTCATTAGCCAAAGCCTCCAAAGGCTTGGCCTGGTTCAAAGGGGTGGGAGAAGACACATGTTCTGAATCAGAGGGAACTGGAGGCCCAGAGCGAACCTGCCTTTTCTTACGAGGGCCTTCCTGCCCAGCAGCCTTGTTAACGGTAGCCTCGGCTTGAGTGTTAATGGCAGGAGCCTTGGCGGCAATTTTCTCCTCAACTTTCCTCTTTTTTTCTCTTTGTCATCAAGGACCTTCCGGCACGGTATTTCGACCACAACCATATCCCCAGTCTTTGATAGAATGTCCTCTAACCGCTCCGCAGGAGGAGCTAGGTGGGTCACCCATGCGGTACTGGGTGGAAGAAGAGTCCAAGCAACAACTTTGCAACCCTTGAAGTTGGGAAGTCGCAGAAATTCAGCCATAGTGATAACTATAAAAAAAAGAAACATAGTGAGTGAATTGACAAGTAAACAGAGGGATAGACGACCGACGAAGCAAGTATATTACCCTTCCCCTCTGAATCCTTTATGGAAAAAGCACGACAGGCATGCTTCCAAACGTTAGAAAGACCTGCAACGAATAAAATACTAAGAGATGGCCGACGAAGAGAGATAACGACCTCTCGCAGCTTGGCAACGTCAGGTGCGTTATACTCACTAGGCCTAGGAAAGGGATCCGTGACACTAGAATCATGATGTCGCTAGGCCATAGCAATAGGAGCAGCCCTCCGGTCAACAAGAAAGAACTTATCCTTCCATTTCTTTAAACTAATGGGGGAGTCTTTTAAACAGGGCTTACAATCCTTTCTGGCCCTGTTCTGAAACGAGAACCAGTTGCCTTGCTTGCATAGCTTATAGAAAACACGAAAAAGAGGCACGGTAGGAGTAATATCTAAGGAGCGGAAATACATTTCAAAAAAGATAACGTGATTTACATCCAACTGTACAAGCTAAGAAATATGTACACAAAAATTCTCTATAACCTTTAGGAAAAAAGAAGAAAAGGGGACCCGTAAGCCCCCTTGTTGGAAGTGGTGCGCATAAAGCCCAATAGCACCGGGAGGCAGAACGTTCATGGTCATACCCGCCGGAGCGACCCGCGGATGAAGTTCCTCCGGAATACCATATAACTTGACCAAATATCTAACATGACTCTCATTTAGGGAAGATTTGTACAGATGCATGTCAAATTTAGGAAGGGCACCAACCTCTAAAACAGGGTCAATCGGGGCGGCATCTGGTATGTTTAGGTCATCAGACTCCTCTAACGACATAGCGAAGGATTCGAAGGGAGGATAACTAAATAAAAACAAAAAAGAAAAAGGAGAGGATGAGCAAGAAAGAAAACACACCTGAAGGAAACAAATAAAGGCAGAAGACGAGCATAGAAAAGCAGTAAAAAG
>BQNB010000951.1:62136-151266 GCA_026074375.1 Tanacetum coccineum
TAACGGTACTAACTATCTGAGCAGTACTTAACACTGTGTACTGCCAGTACTAACTATTACTATCGATACTAAGTATATACCTAATGGTACTAAGTCAGGAATGTATAATTCCCAACAAAATGCTTAAGAAATTTAGACTAGAAGACTCTAAGCCAATAAAAACCCCTATGTCTATGGAAACCAAACTCACGAGAGACGAAGAAGGTGAGTCCGTAGATAATACCAAATATAGAGGCATGATAGGTAGTTTATTATACTTAACGGCAAGTAGACCCGATATCATGTTTAGTGTTTGCCTTTGTGCACGCTTTCAAGAGGATCCCAAAACCTCTCACATAGAAGCGGTTAAACGTATCTTCCGATACATTAAAGACACTACGCATTTAGGATTATGGTATCCTAAGGGATCCGGCATAGAAACAGTAGTGTATGCGGATTCGGATCATGTGGGAGATTACGTAGATCGCAAGAGCACTAGTGGTGTTTGCACGTTTATGGGATGTCGCCTAACATCTTGGTTTTCGAAGAAACAAGCTCTATGGATGAAACAAGCTCTCATAGACTATGGCGTTAGGTTAGACAACATTCCAATAATGTGTGATAACAAAGGGGCTATAGACTTAAGTAAGAATCCCGTTCAACACTCACGAACAAAACACATTGAAATTCGTCATCACTTCCTTCGCGATAATGTTCAAAAAGGGAATATCTCTATAGAAAAGGTCTCACCGGAAGACAACATAGATGATATTCTAACTACACCACTTAAACGTGAGCCATTTAACTACTTATGTCTAGGTCTAAGAATGATGGAACAAATTGATTAAGTTTTCGGCATAATAAAGAAATGATAATTATCAATAAATTGTTTGTTAAAAATCTGAGAAAAATTTTCTCAACAGGTGGCGGCCCCCTTAATTTTAAGGGGACCACCCAGACTTTAAGGGGACCACCCACCTGACTGACTAATTTTTTTTTCTGTGTCTAGGTTTCTATTTTACACAAAAACACAAGATTGGAAAAAGTCCATAAGCAAACTTTTACAAATTCTTCTATCTAAATACATATCTCATTATACATATACACAATAGTCTCAATCTATTATTTTCTAAAAAGTCCTTCTCACAACTAGGAGCACATAAAATTAATTTTCATATATTGTTGAGATATGCTAAAAACATTTTTCACATATGCATAATGTTCTCTTACTTGTTGTCAAAAGGATATAATCTAATATATACTTTTTCAACAATCTTGATTGAGCAAAATTAAATCAAGGAGTACTTGGATTATTTCTTAGGTTTTACATGTCTTAGTGTCGAAATAATCGCTACTCCACATTTGTCGTACTTAGGCACACACTAGTATTTGCACAAAAGTTCGGTTCGTTTTAAACTTAACCCCTTTGACAAGAAAAATTCTTTGTGCATTATATTTAGTCACTATTTTATATGCTCTTCACTCTTTTGATCTTCAATTCATATATGATTATATGCCAAAATTATGTGAAATAATTTTATCCTATAACTTGTCATATATGTAGAATGTTGAATGCTTGCTTGCTATGTGCAAAAAAATCTTAATTGCCATAAAAGGATGGACTTGCTGCAAATTAACCACCAAAACAGAAACCCTCACACACAATTTTGAGAAAAAATCGATTTTTGGAAAATTTGGGAAATGGCAGTAGGCGGCCCCCTTAATTCATAAAGGGCGGCCCCCTTAATTTTAAGGGGACCGACCCCTAATTAAGGAGACCGGCTTAGTAGATCACGGGTAAAACAGTTTTTTCATCCCTTTTTGACCAAATACCCCCTAAACTTAGCTATTGTTTCCCTAAATTCATAAACATTTCTTGGATTTGATCCTATAAATGTCCATTCTTCCTAATTTAAACCTTTCCTCCATTATAAATACATCCTCAACCATCATCATCACAATCATCATCACCAATGACATCTCCTAACAAACCCACATTCAAACCATCAAGGGTAGCCAAAATGAGTGTGAAACCCATTTGGAGGAAGAAACTAAACCCTTGTAACACATCCAATGAGCTCAATGTAAGTTCACCTACACCAATGCCAAAACCACTCACTCCTCATCATGAACCATCTCAAGAAAACAATCACCCCAATCATGCATCACCAAATCCTTACATTAAGGACACTCCCACATCACCACAAGTTGTCTCACATCCTCCATTTCCCATCTCACCCATCAATTCACATGTTACTCACACTCAAGCTCCACCTCAAAGTGACAACCAAACTCAACACACACCACCTCTATCTCCAAGTAGAGAAAGCCTAGTTGATGACATTAATCAACTACAAGACCTATCAAATCTCTTAGCCATGCATCTCTCACAACAACAAAACAACATTCCCTCATCACCTTACTCTCCAAACCTACCACACACCCTCAACATTAACCAAGTTGAAACCCATGTTGGGTATTGCCCTTGTTGCATCTTCACCCAAAAACAATTCCTTGCTTTAAGTGAGGATATCAATTGGATTGAATTCCTCCTCACTCGACCTCATCCACCACCTAGAGTTCAAAGAGATTACCCTTCCACAACCGCCTCCGCTCCAAACTCTCCATCAACAACCAACTAATCTCGTAATATGCCTACAAATAATCGTCAAACCCTTTTGTGTCGCAAGCAAGTCAAAAATCCTTCTATGGCTATTTAGGATTTTTTTTATGTATTAATATGCTTCTAAAGCATATTTGTTTTTCTTTATGTATGCTTGTGTGAAGTTCACACACATTGTCCTAAATGAATGAAGTATCTTTTGCTTTGATGTTTGCTTGCACTTGTCATATTTTTCCTTCCTTCTTGCTACATGTTAGAAATATTTGTATTGTTCTAACTCGTTTTTGTAGCCAAGAAACCATAGCTCGATTCCTTGGTGCCCTCGAACGAGGGGGAGCACACATCAAGGGGGAGCATTTATTCTCCGTTGATTTAACTATCAATCTCGATGATTCTTTTTTGATTCTACAAAAAGGGGGAGAAATGACATGAAACTCACTAAATACTTGTTTAAAAATAATTTTACATTTAATGAGTTTAAATTTTGTAATCATCAAAAAGGGGGAGATTGTTGATAAAAATATAATGCCTAAAAACATTACTAATATTTTTTCACGCATCATTAACATTATGGAAAATCACAAAATATAAAAACTTCACGAAAAATTAAACGTAAACAAGTAGATTAGTATTAAATTCTCATTTCAACAATTACATCACTTAAATGTATGAATAAATAAACTGCATAATATTTTGTGATCACCAGTGAAATTTTTGATTCAACCTCACACTTTTATTAAAATGATTGTTAAACATTTTTAAAACATTACAAAACATTTCTACATTAAAAGAAATGTTTATTATTCAAATACACAGTTTGAGAAAATTCAAATTTTCGGACCTAAAACGGCTAGAAAAGTTTTCCGCCAAAAAAATCCCCCTACACAAAAGACAAATTGGGGAAGCCCCAGTCCAGGGCGCCCCCCTTAAATACAAGGCCGACCCCCTTAAAATTAAGGGGACCGCCCACCTATTTAAGGGGACCGCCCCTATTAGACGCTAAATTCCCTCAATTTGTTTCTAAAAAAAGCTGGACTTTTCCTCCACAATTTTCTTAACCTTTTGCACTCATTCTCTCGAGTTATAAAATAGCCCACGGATCTCATCAAAAAATCCTTTGATCAGTTTAATCATAAAGCTTTTTGTTTCCTAAGTGATCCAAGCTAATTCCTCAAGTGCAGAGAAGAATACGTTCATCATCAAGTGAAGAAGTAATTATACCTTAGTATGCTCATAGCAATCCTTGTTGCATCCTTATCACATACTGTAAATCATTTGTATATCTTGTATTTAATGAGTAGTAGTTAGATATTGCAATCTTTGTAATTATAGTTTAGATCGTGGTGATCTTTACCAAGTAGTGTTAGATAGTTGTGGATATAAATAGTGTGGTGAATAACGTCTTGAAAGTTATGAGAACTGTGAAGTTATGAATAAGTTGTGAAAGTTGTGAAGTTGTGAAGAATTGTTAAGTTTATAACAAGTAGTATGTTCGTTTTGTGAATAGATTGGTTCTAGCTAAGATTGAGACTTGACTTATCTGTGTGTCGTAAATCGGTGTAAGCAACGTTGTGTACGGTTTTCTCTGCCATAAGGGAGCTTGTTGACATAGTGAAGAAAACTCTCGAGTTAGGTGCTCGGGGATAGGAGTAAGCAAGAGGCTTCTTAACCGAACCACTAAAAATCCTCGCGTATGTGGTTTGATTGTTTCTTACTCTATCTCTTGTCTACATTATTTCCTCATACTATCATATCAATTGTGTAGATAAGCATATCGTTCATATTGTGCAAGTATTGAATTCACATAAATTCGAATCTACAATTTTTACAAACACTTTAAAACCATAAGTTAAAAAGCGGTAAACAATTCAACCCCCCTTCTAGTTTTCCACATAGTTGACTCTGGCTCAAACCTTAATAGAAATCAAAGCAGCTAAACCCAAGGCTATTACAACTGCTGCTACAACAACTACAACTGATGTTACAAGACCCAAGGCTAGAGGGGTTGTAGTTCAAGAGCCAAGTGAATTTACAACAACAACATCACAACCATCACAACTTCTACAGGCTAAAGACAAAGGCAAGGCAAAAATGGTTGAGCCTGAAAATCCTTTGAAAAAGAAAGATCAAATTTTGATTGATGAAGAAATTACTCAAAGACTTCAAGAAGAATTGCAAGCTGAATTAGAAGAAGAGGAAAGGCTGACAAGACAAAAGGAAGAAGATGAAAACATTGCTGAATGGGATAATGTTCAAGCTATGATAGATGCAGATTATGAGCTAGCTGCAAGATTACAAGCACAAGCTCAGGAACTTAACCATTGAAGAATGGTCAAAGATGTTTGTGGAGCTCATGGATAAAAGAAAGAAGCATTTTGCAAGACTTAGAGCAGAAGAGTAGAGAAGAAAACCACCAACTAAAGCTCAGAAGAGAAGTCAAATGTCTACTTATCTGAAACACATGGCTGGATACAAAATCAGCTGAAGAGCAAAAACTATGGTGAAATTCAGAAGTTATTTGATAAAGCCATGAAAAGGTTAAACATGTTTGTAGATATGGATACAGAGTTGGTAAAAGAGAGCTCCAAGAAGGCAGAGATGGTACAAGAAAGCAGTTCTAACAGAGCAGGAGAAGAACTTAAGTCTAATAATTCAAAGAAGCAAAAGTTAAATGAGAATGTAGAAGCTGAAGTAGATGATGAAGCAGAAATGAAAAAGCATATGGAGATAGTTCTTGATGATGAGGTAGCAATTGATGCTAGACCACTAGCCACTAAGCCTCCAATCATTGTTGACTGGAAAATCATCAAAGAAGGAAAGATGGGATACTTTCAAATCATTAGAGCTGATGGAAGTTCAAGGAGGTACTCATCAATGATTAAGATGCTTCAGAACATTGACAGAGAAGACTTGGAAACACTATGGAAGTTAGTAAAAGCTAAACATGGGAATACACGGATAGAGGACGCATATGAAAGAGTGTTATGGGGTGATCTGAATGTGATGTTTGAACATGATGTAGAATAGGTAAGTAATGATGAATCCTACACGAGATACAAAGTGACAGTTTGGAAGCTATTTTCTTCAAGTGGAGTACATTTTATGAGATTTCAAAATCTGCATATCTTTATGCTGGTAGAGAAAAAGTATCCACTCACACCTGCAACAATCACAAAAATGCTCAACAAGAAGCTTCAAACTGACCAGATGCAAGAAATTGCTATCAATTCCTTAAACACATGATAAAACAAGCTCAAGAATCTTAGAAGTGGTTTGAATGCAAATCCTTTTAGTGAAGAGTAAAGCTTTTTAATCAAGAAACTTGAAGATTACAGAAGATGAAACATCAAGTTTAGGGGAGGAAATGTTTGGATCAAAAGACTTACACGAAGATCTTGGAGTTAAATACTACTAAGGTTCAGAGTTAATACTGCTAGTATATGGTTTGTACACTTGAGTAAAAGTTACAACTGTTAGCATAAAGTTAGTACTGATAGTGTAACTTAGTTTTGCTGATGAAGAATGAAGAAAATATTCTAAGTAGTTACTACTGCTTGTACACAGTTAGTGCTGCTGGAATAAAAGTTAATGCTACTGGTTACAACTACTGAAAGATTACAACTGCTAAAAGAATTTCTACTGTCAGAAGGATAAAGACAAGAGAAAGGAAAAGAGATAAAATTGCTTATCAAGGATTAATTACGGGATCAGTATTAGATATTTTTTGTAAAAGATACGTCTAAAGTTATTGTTAGAAGATCATGATAACTTAGGAAAATATTGTAAGCCTGTTAGGACTCCTTGGTGTATAAAAGGAGGTCCTAAGGTATAGAGTTTATTTGTACCAAAATCATATCAATTCAAATATCTAGAAAAGTGTTATTCGTAGCTTCAAGGTTTTGTATAACCCTAACACTATCAAGAGTGTTCGTATTAATATATTGAGGCTTAAAGTTTGTATTATACAATCATTTTGTAAGTGTTTTATTACTTATTCATCTTAGTATCATTGACTATATTCCGCATATATCTTTGATATTCATATCAAAGTTTCTATGCGATAGTTGTTTTTGGATTTAGAATCAATATAACTATGCTTAAACAAGCTAAGCAAGATCTATTCAAGTGGATTTAATAATATCCTTGAAGTAACTTCAAACTTGGAAGCCCTTCAACCGTTTCAAAGTAATCCAGTCCAAGTTTTTTAGATAGATACAATATAGCTTTCTTGTTGATCTTGAGCTGGTGGTTTGTTCCTATTTTATCTCTTGCTCTCATTTCTGCAAAGTGTTTCTTTCTAGTCTTAAATATTGCACAAACAACTTTGACTTAATTATTTAATACTCAACTCTCTTGTATCTTCTGCTTGTAATTTGCTGAGCCATTTTATAGTCAGCATCACCACATTGCTATGTGTGTTATCCATGATTCAATTAAAGCATGTTGGCTCTTCTTTCTTTTTGTCCTTTTAAGCCCTCTCCTCTTCTCCACTCAGCTTGTAATTGAGCTTGAAGATTTAGAGCAACCTCTTGATCATACATAATTTGATCCTTCTTCTTCAAAGGCTTCTCAGACTCAATCATTTTTGCCTTGCCTTTGTCTTGTGAAGGTTTTAATGCAGGTGGTGTTGTTGGTGTAGTTGTTGTTGTAAATTCGCTTGGCTCTTGAATCATAACCCCTCTAACTTTGGGTTTTGCAGCTTTGATCTCTATTAAAGTCTGAGCCAGAGTCAATTCATCAACAATTGTTATTGTAGCACTTTCAGTAGTAACTTCAGCAGTACTAGCTACCTTTTCAACCTCAACTTCTTGCTCATCTAAAACACCTGTATCAAACATTAGGTTATCATCATTCCTCCCCTGAGTCTCATCAATCAATGTAACCTCTGCATTAGCATTAATATCAGCTATTTTCCTCCCCTGTTTGGATGCATCCTCCTGATCACCTAAACTAGCTTCATCAGAGGATTCTACCCTTCTAGCTGAACCAACCTTCCTTAACCTTTTGAGCCCTAGATTTCTTGACTTATTCCTCCTCTCTAGCTTCCTGACCTTCTTCTTTAGATTAGCAATTTCACTATCTTGAGCAGTCTTGGCCTTCTCCAAATCAAGAACCTTCTTTTGTAAGTTAGTACATAAGTCCATCAATTCAGTAAGTTTCAGTCTATCCTTACCGCTGAGCAGTGGATCATTGGAAGTTGTAGGTACATTTTCATCTGGTACATTATTAGTAGAACCACTAGGCTGAGGAACCTCAGTGTTCTTTTTCTTAGACTTCCTACATTTTTGCTTCCTCTAAGGTTGGGATGATGATGGTTGAGTAATGATAGGTGTGTGATGGGGATCAGTTGGTATTTCTGAACCTTCACCTATTTCTTTAGGAGCTTGAACCATCATAGTTTGAAATAAAGGGGTAACTCTTCTAGAAAAACCTTTCCCTTCCCTCTTCATGTTCCCAAATATCTTCTTAGTATGAGAGGGGGTAACATAAATCCTTTTATGATGTGACATATCCCTAACTTGTTTATTTACAAAAATACCATGTACGTAATCTTTGGATACATCCAGAATTTTACCATACTATCAACATTCTTCTCCATATTATCAAAGATATACTTGGAAAAGTTAAATTTTTGGTTTGTGGCTAAGCAAATTATTGTAGAGGCCATAGTGCTACTAAATTCGTTCCATGTAGTAGTCTTAGCACTTAGGCATTGCAAAATTGTATGAATTAAAAACTTCCATTGAGGAGAAAAGAATGCTTTGTAAAATGTAAGCTTCTGAGAAAGTTTTTCATACCCCATGAGTGTAAGCTATTCAAAAATTGCAGCATTTGGCAGACAATCAACACCATTAGCATCTTCCAGTTTAATAATCTCCCATATAGTGGAAACAGTTATAATCACCTTTTTTCTTATCCACTAGGGCTTTGTAAGTTGTACATTCCCCATTAAACTGTTTTTGCTTTGACAGTATCCCAGAACTGTTGTAACACATGAACAATAGATTGTAGGATTGACGGTTTAAAGTCAAATTCATAGGTTTTGTCATTTCAGAAAATCAACTATCCTCCTCAAACCCTTCACTTTTTTAGTGGGTATCTCCAAAACCGCAACTAAATTAAGATGTATCAACAAACTTATAGATCCGTCATTGTGTTTAGGTTTGATGAAGAATTAAGAAATTTTAGTTAGGGATTTAATAGAATAGAGATATATGAAAGTATTAAAATCTAGTAAATGAAGTTGATTGAAACCTTAAACGAAGTATATTAAAAAAATACTCATCAACAGCATTAACGTTCACCAGCATATGTAAGTTTATGCGTAACAACATTAACATTTTCAATAGCAGTTGTAAGTTTATGCCTAACAGCATTAACTTTCAATATCAGTTGTAGGTTGTGCCTAACAACATTAACTTATGAACATCTGTAGTATACTCGAAAGGTTAACCAAGCAATCATAAACTTGAATCACCAGCATTAACTCTAATTCCATTCTAATCAGCTTTTCCATCATCAAATTAACATTTTAGGCGTACAAAAACTCTTTGTCGAGGTTTTTGATATCCTCTCATTCTTATTAGCACACAATTCTCTCTGTAGTTTTTTTATTTCTCTTAATTTTTTTAGCTCACAATTCTCTCTGTCTATTTTTTATTTCTCTCAATTCTTTTAGCTCACATTTCTCTCTGTCTGTTTTTGATTTCTCTTAATTCTTTTAACTCACAATTCACTCTATTTGTTTTTATTTTCACACATCTCTTTTTCTATTTTTATTCTTACTTATTCTCTTAATTATCACAATATTAGTTATACCAGCAGTAGTAAGTATAACTAACAGTATTAACTCAGCAGTATTAAATATAACTAGCAGCACTAATTATACTTAACAGCAGAAACTTTTAAGTTACAAGTACTTACTCTAATTTCATCCTTAGCAGCTTTTTCATTCCATTCCAAACATCCTTCTATTAATCAAGACTTCAAAGATTAAGCATTCCAATACTTGCAATCAAATATTGAAATCTACTTACATCAAATGCTTTTGTAAGCAAATCTGGAACATTCTTGTCAGTATGAATCTTGATAATTTGAATTAGCTTCTTTTCATTGGAATCTCTGATGAAGTGATGTCTAATCTCAATGTGCTTTGTCTTTGAGTAAAAAACAAGGTTCTTCACTATGCATATAGTACTCTCATTATCAATATAGATCTTTGTATGCATAAAGTTATACCCATAATCTAGCAATTGATTTTAAATCCAAAGCACTTAGCCATAATAACTTGAAGCAGCTACATATTCAGCCTCTATTATGGAATTAGCAACCACAGTCTGCTTCTTGCACTGCCATGAAATCAATCTACATCTTAGGAATTGACAACCTCCTATTGTAGACTTCCTATCTAAGCTTGCTCTTGCATAGTCACTGTTAGTATATTCCACCAAGTCAAAAGGTAAATCCTTAGGATACCAAAGGCTTAATTTAGGTTGACCTTTAAGATATCTAAAAATTCTTTTCACAGCATGATGATGTGACACTTTAGGGGTAACTTGGAATCTAGCACATACACATACATCAAACATTATATCTGGTCTTGAAGAAGTAAGATACATCAATGAGCCAATCATTGATCTATACATGTGTTCATCTACATCTTCACCATCTGTATCTTTGAGCAAAAGATTATGGGTTTCCATGGGTGTGCTTGCTGTTTTGACATCACTAAAGCCAAATTTCTTCAAAATCTCAGTCACATACTTGTCTTGGCTTATAAAAATCCCATCTTCCTTCTGCTCACTTTTTAGTCCTATGAAGATTGATTCACCCATAGAACTCATCTGAAACTTCTTATGCATCATCTTTTCAAACTCTATGCATAACTTCTTCTTTGTAGATCCAAAAATAATATCATCTACATATACCTGTACTATCAGAATATCACCTTGGTCCCTCTTGATAAACAATTTTTTGTCTATCTGTCCTCTCTGAAACCCATTTTCCAACAAATAAGTAGACAAGGTCTAATACCAAGCTCTAGGAGCTTGATGCAAACCATAGAGAGCCTTTTCTACTTTGTAAACTCTGTCAGGGAAGTCTGGATCTTCAAATCTTGGTGGTTGACAAACATAGACTTCCTCTTTAATCTTACCATAAATAAAAGCACTCTTTACATCCATCTGGTACACCATAAAGTCTTTAAATGAGGTATAGGCTAAGAATAGCCTAATTGCTTCAATTATGGAAACAGGAGCAAAAACCTCATCATAGTCGATTCCTTCTTCTTGTGTGTATCCTTGTGCAACCAATCTTGCTTTATTTTTAATCACAATACCTCTTTCATCCTTTTTGTTCTTGTAAACTCATTTAGTCCCAATAGCCCTTTTTCTATTTGATAAATCCACCAGAGTCCAAACCTTTTGTAATTTGAATTCCAGTAGCTCATCCTGCATAGCTTCTATCTAACTTGGATCCTTCAATTCTTGGGTTACCTTCTTGAGTTCTTCTTATGATAAAAAGCAAGCAAACAAGCAATTTTGAAAGTTTTATGGTTTGTTCTTCGCTGAACTAAACTAAACAAACCATGTTCTTTCAAATTCTTTGTCATTCTTCTTGTTTGAGGTGCTGCAATCAGTCCTCCAATATTTGGTCAACTGATGATCATTTGTATTCTTGTAGTTGGAATATACTGACAGTCCATAATGCATTTAAATTGTTCCTGTCCTGCCTCGCACAACATCTTCATCATCATTTGAATAAACAATGTCTTCTAATTCATACATATTTTAATAATTTGGAAGTTCAATGCTTATTTTTAGATCAACAGCATTAACTTCTGTGACTGCAACATTAACAGTTGAACTAACAGCATTAACATTGTTAGTGTTGTTTCCATCACTAGCAGTATTAATATTGTTAGTGCTGTTAATGTAATCATCCTTCTCTTGATTAATTTTTGACTCCTCTGTACTTGGAACCTCACTATCTTCATTCCCTGAAGCTTCATTTTCATTCCCTAGATCTTCAGTATCCATCTTTTCTTCCTCCCCTGATGGTTTGAATCCAGCATCAGGAGAACTCTTTGAATCTTGAGAGAATAGTAGATCAGCAGGCCACATTGGTAGTAGAATGTAATCTTTGCCAGGTACTGTCTCCATTCTAGCTTTACCTGCATCATTACATGCTTTTGTACCTGCATTACCATTAGATTGATTCCCTGCAACAACTAGCTTATAGTTCATAGAATTTGTTAGTGCATCTATATCAAAAAGCCAATTTGGTCTACTTCCTGTAATATTAGGTGTATTCTCACTAAACTGGACATGCAGGTTCTCGTTCACTATACCCATACCACTGATGAATACTCTAATGCTTATTTTTATTGGTAATATCCTACAAAGAACCCTTCATCAGCCTTTCCATCAAATTTACCTAGGTGATCTATGGTATTAAGGATTGTAACAGGACACCCAAATGGTCTCATGAAGCTTAAGGCAGGTTTTCTACCTAGAAAAAGTTCATAAGGGGTCTTGTTTTGAGGCTTGATAACTAACACCCTATTTTGGACATAACAAGCAGTATTAACTACTTCAGCCCAGAAAGTTGTTGGCAATTTTGAATCAGCTAGCATAGTCCTAACAGCCTCTATTAGTGTCCTATTTTTCCTTTCAGCTTCTAAGCAGTAGTCTTAGCACTAAGGCATTGCAGAATTATATGGATTAAAAACTTCCATTGTGGAGCAAAGAATGCTTTGTAAAAAGTAAGCTTTTGTGTAAGTTTTTCATACCCCGTTCTTTCCAGCTTTACAAAAATGGTAGCATTAGGTAGATATTCAGTACCATTTTCATTAGCAAGTTGAAGATCTCTTTTTACAGATGCTTCAGTGATGATCACCTTCTTTCCATCCATTAGGGCTTGTATCTGCACTTCCCCATTGACAGTTTTTGCTTTAGCAGTAGCCCAGAACTGCTTAATGCATGAAGAATAGATGGTGGGATTGACGGTTAAAGCATAATTGATGGGATTTGCATTCAGAAAATCAACAATTTTTTCAAACCCATCACTTTCTTCAGTTTTAGACAAAAACGCAACTAAATTATGTGTTTTAGCGAACTTTAGAGAAGCCATTGATGTTGGGTTTTGACGATTAACGATAAAATTGAGTTAGGGTTTGTGATTAGAGAGTATATCAAAGATTGAAATTGAGTAAATGATTGAATGAAACCCTGAATCAAAGTATAAGTTATGCCTAATAGCAGTAACTTTCATCAGCAGTAGTAACCCAGCAGTAGTAAATGATGCCTAACAGCATTAACTTGCATGAGTAGTAGTAAGTTATGCCTAGCAGCAGTAACTTTAAGTTACCAGCATTAACTCCAATTCCATTCTAAATAGCTTTTTCATCATCAAAGTAACATTTTGGTTCACAAATACTATCTGTTTGTTTTTTGTGTCTCTCAGTTCTTTTTACTTACAATTCTCTCTATCTGTTTTTGACTTTCTCTCTTTCTGTTTTTCAACTCACCATTTCTTTCAATTCTTTTACTCACCAAAACACTCTATTTGTTTTTATTTCACACAGCTCTCTTTTTAATTTTATTCTCACTAAATCTCTTAATTCCTTTTCTCACTGAATCACTCTGTCTATTTTTATTTCACACAGCTCTCTTTCTATTTTTATTCTTACTAAATCTCTTAATTCTTTTTCTCACTGAATCACTCTATCTGTTTTTATGTCACACATCTCTCTTTCTGTTACTCCATTTTGTTGTGGAGTCTTAGCAACACTAAATTACCTCTTAATACCCTTCATTTTACAAAACTGATTCATGACCCTATTCTTGAATTCAGTCCTATTGTCACATCTAATCACTTTCACCCTAAGGTCTATTAGATTTTCTATGCCTGTTATGAATGTTTTAAGGATTTCACTAGTTTCATCCTTAGTGGCTAAAAAGAAAACCCAACTAAACCTACTAAAATCATCTATGACAACTAGGCAGTACATCTTTTTCATTAAACTCTTTACAAATGTTGGGCCAAACAAATCCATGTGCAACATTTGTAATGGTTGGCTGATTGAACTGACTGTTTTGGTCTTACAAGAAGCTCTGTGTTGCTTTCCCTTCTGACAAGCAACACAAGTTTGATTAATTTTAAAAAGTTTTGAAGGTAAACCTCTTACAAGGTTTCCCTTTACTAGTTTATTCATTGTTTTGAAATTTACATGTCCAAGCCTCCTATGCCAAAGATTAGATTCATCTGGTGTGGCTTTTGCAAAGAGACAAGTGAGACCTCCTTGAGGAACAACATTCTTTAAATCAACACTGTACATGTTATCCTTTCTAGGAACTTTAAGCAAAACATGACTTTCATCAGTTAACTTAAAGTCTGGAGACAGAACAACACATTCAGTATCAGTAAAAAGAACACTATTCTTCTTGTCACACATTTGTGAGACACTGAAGAGGTTAAACTTTAGTTCCTTTACAAAATACACATCTTCAAAATCTAATTTACCAGTTCTTATTTTACCTTTCCCAGTAATTTTCCCTCCTTTGGAATTACCTCCAAAGGCAACAAATCCTCCATCAATTTCTTCATAATCTGTAAGATAGGATCTGTTTCCTGTCATGTGCCTAGAGCATCCACTGTCAATCACTCCTTTATCCTTCAAATCTTGCTGTGGATTGCCCTGCACATAATGGTAGGAAAATTAGTTTTTTTTGGGACCCAAGCCATTACTGACTTGGATCTGCCTTGTGCATCAATATAGTCAAATCTTTTAAAGGACATTGATGCACCATTGTTTCTGGAGACATGGTCTAAAACTTTGTGCTTTGGTCTCCAAACCCAACATGCTGAGGCCTTAACAGCATTTCCCTTATTTCTCTTAACAACACTAAGAACTGCTTTTGGCCTAGCAGTATTAACCCTTGTTCCCTTAACAATATTAACCTTTTTAGTGAAATTACTATTATTAGTTGTTGTTATTTTGTTAAAAGGCCTTCTAGCAGTTGAATATGCATTATTAATAACATTTTTCATGGGTCCTGCATTATTCACTGCTGTTCTTGGTTGAACAGTATTAACTGGTCTAGCAGTATTAAGTGAAATTGGGCCAGACCTAGTTAAGACTGTTCTTGGAACCATGTTCCTTTTTGGACTGGGGTGAGTTAATTTAGAGAAATTTTGTTTGTTCACCCTTTGAACATTGGTCCAAACTGGTTTTGCAAATCTTCCATTATTATACCAGTTATTGCAATCATTCTTCAAATGATCAAAACTACCACACACATGACAAGCTTTGTTGAACATCTCAAAATCACTCCCTAATTTTTGAGACATCTGTTGGTTCCAGTTTCTCTTGTTTCCCCTAGGACTTCTGTATGTGTCTTGCCTAATTTGCTCAACAGGTTTCCTATTAGTTTTAGGTTTAACAAACTCAATTTTAGTAAAATTAGGCTTAACTGTTTGAAACTTAGGCTCATCTTCTTCCTCACTTTCAGACACCTAATCCTTAATAATTGGGGCTATATTTTCTTTCCTAACAGTCTTAGGTTCATTAGACTCGGCAGTAGGCTTTTCAACTACAGACTCATTGACATTAACCAAATCATCTAGACTAGGATAAACTAAATCAGGTTTGGTGGCATAAAATTCCCAGTATAGGGAGTTGGGACATCATTATACCCTAATCATGTTTTACACTTATCCATTATCTAAATGTCTAGAAGTTTACTTAGGCTTTTTGATGAATTTTCAAAATTTTGTACTGTAAGTTGAACCTCATCTTTTTCTTTTGTGGTCAAATCTAACTTCATTTTAAGCTTTGTAATATCTAAATCTCTTAAATGGATTTCACGTTTTAAGAGTTTTATATCTTCCTCATACACAAACTCATTTTTCTTAAAGACTACCAGTCTAGCTTCTACAGATTCTAAACCAGTTTTATAAGAGACATCACTTATCCTAGCTGTTCTTAAGTCTTTAACTAATTGTTCATTTTGTTCTTTTAGATCTTTTACACATTCTAAGCAAGATGAACAACAATTTGAGTTATTAGATTCCTCAGAGTTTGTAGAAGAACTTGAATTTGTTGAATAATAAGCCATGAGAGCAAAATTGGTTGGACCTTCTTCTGCTTGGTCACTCCAATCATAGCTAAAGCCATCACACTAAGACACTAAAGCATTTGAAGTAGTTTACTTAACTGGCACAGTCCTTCTGGTAGGCTCCCTGTTCCTGCTGTCTTGATTCCTGGGTGACCTGCACTCCCTTGCAAAGTGTCTTCTCTTGTAGTAGTTGAAACACTCCACCTTGGACTTGTCAAACCTAATTCTTTCTTTGTTGGCCATGTCTAGCTTCTTTATAGTATTCTTAAGGAATCTTCTTGCCCTCATAGTCAGCATAGCAATGTTCTACCTCAAGTCCATCTCTTCTAGATCATCAGGATGGATTTGTTATAGATCTTCATTATCAAGTTGTAGAATACTTGGTTGGCTAGGAAAGAAGGAATAAATCATAACAACACTTAAATTTTCAATAGTTGTTGAGCTATCAACAGCACCCTGAGTGCTAGCAGTATTAACACCCTGAGCAATATTTATTGCTCAGATAACTTTTACGCTGCTAGAGGACATAAAGGCTACATTGTGTGAGTTTATGGTTGAGCTAGATGTCCCCTTGACCTCTGATTCCTAAGCCTTCAGGTTTGTTTGAAGAGGTCATCCCAAACTCAATGTCTCAATCTCTATTTTGTTCCTCCACAAAATAGTATCATAGTCCATTCTTGTGACAACCTTCTCAGAACTCTGATTGATTCTATGAGGAGGGATTTACTTCACCATGCATCTCCAGTTGACTAATTAGCTTTTGAAGCCTTTCATAGGTTTGCTCAATCACTTCTGTGCTGGATGCAGCAAAGTTTTCATATTGCTGCTTCAGAAGATTTTTCTGAGTTTTCTTTGTAGCAGCATTACCTCCAAATCTGTTCTCAATAGCCTGCATCAGTGTCTTAGCATCCTTGTATGAGTTGAACTTTAATTGATGCTCATTAGGTAAGGCCATCAACAAAGTGCTTCTTGCCTTCACCTCTCCCCTTACTTTGTGCCTTTCTCTTCAACACTTGTAGGAGGGATAACAGTCTCCTTACCATCAACAGTTTTTGTTACTATAGGTGCATTACCATTTTCTATGATCTCCCATAGAGTGTAATCAATGCACTGTAGGTACTGCTCCATCCTCATCTTCCAGAGATCATACTCACCAGGTTGGAGTATGGGTAGCTTGATGGTTTGAGTAGATTGAGTATCCATTGCTTCTTGAAAAAGTAGATCTTGTGTGTAGTAAAGTTTCTTCTTATTCAAAGCTTCTCACAAGCTCTGATACCACTTGTTGATCCCAATAGAATAGATCTTGCTTAGCTTGTATAAGCTTAAGTTGTATTGAATAAATCCAAAACAACTATGATAGAAACTTTGATTGTGAATATCAAAGACTATGTGGAATCTAGTCAATGATACTAAGAAGAATTTCAATGAAACAGTAATGAATAAGATCAATAACAAATAGTTTACCAAACTTTCAGCCTTAATATAATATGAACACTCTTAATAGTATTAGGGTTTACAAAACTTTAATGAATTTTGATACGATTTGATACGATTTTGGTACATTTAACTCTATGCCCTAGGACCTCCTTTTATACACCAAGGAGTCCTAACAAGCTTACAATATTTCCTAAGTTATCATGATATTCTAAACAAATAACTTATATGTATCTTTTACAAAAATATCTCATGCATATCTCATAAGCAATCTTTATCCATTAGCAGTTGTAATATGTCAACAGTTGTAACTTTGTATTAGCACCATTAACTCTGAACTGGCAGCAGTAACTTGTACACCAGCAGCATTAACTGTGTACAAGCAGTAGTAACTACTTAGAATATTATTCTTCATTCTTCATCAGCAGTCCTAACTTTACTCTAGCAGTACTAAGTTACATTAACAGTAGTAACTGACAGTATTAAGTTACACTAGCAGTAGTAATATACTCTAGCAGTAGTAACTAACAGTACTAACTACTTAGCATATTTTTCACTAAGATTACCAACAGTGCTAATTTATGCTTGACAGCATTAACAAACATTAGCAGTCTTAATTCCAAACAGCATCAAGAAGCTTTTAATCCCAACACATCAAACCAACCAGGTCGGTAGCCTATGGCTGACCGAACCATGGTCTGTCGGTCACTATGGCCTAACCAAACCACCATGGTTAGTCACCATGTGGTAACTGAACCACCATGGTTGGTTGTTGTCGACCCACCGAGCCTCCAAGCCCAACCGCACCCTTAACGGGCCGGTTACAAAGCTTACACAATTGGGTCGGCTAAGCCCACCGAACATTTAGTTAGCCCAATCGATCCAATTGGGCCGGCTAAAGCCCGTTATTGTTTGGCCCGATGTTTAATCCCACCGAATAATATTATTTGATCCGGTTTAAATGAACATTAGACCGAGACTAAGTTTGACTTTTTTTTACCTTCGTCTCGTGTTTAACCAAAACGATATATTTTTTCACAACTTTTTATCAATAAAACACTAAAAGATTCAAAATTTCAAATATCAAACTGAAAAGGTTTTAAATAATTCAAAAAGTTCACAAAATTTTAAATTGTTTAAAACTTAATAACTTTTTCAAAAAATATTAACGTTTTCAAAATCACAAAAATGAACGAATTATTTAATTGAGTATTAAAAATAAATATATTTAATTACGTGAATTCTATACGATTTTAAATATCTCGTAAACTTAATCTCAAAATCTTGAACTTAGAACATTAGATCGTTGACTTAGTTTGACCATGTTTATGGATTTTGACCGTTGACATTGACTGTGTCGTTGACCGTTGACCATTGACTTTGACTGTTGACCAAGTTTGACTTTCTTAATCCCGTGCTTATTAAGTTCTTTTGATACGAAATTGATTACGTGTTCACATGTATGAATACTTGTTCTATCTGTTATCTGTGAAAATGTAAAAAATAGTTTAACAAATACTTTTATATCAAAAAACATGCCAGTAATCTACGATGTAGTGACCTGTCGTCATAAGATATAAGAATATTTCAAAATAAACTATCTTTCTTAACAAATGTGTTATATTTGGATATATCTCTCGTAAATTTCACCACATTGCACTATGGTATTATTTATAATACTCATGGTGGATCTTTGGATTAACCCCACTAGTGAAGTGGATTACTATATCGGTATGTTTGGTTTTACCGAGGCACTTAATCTCATTCGAGATGATTTTCCAAAAATAATAGTAATGATGTGTGCAGATTTTATAAACATTTTTGCTACAGATTTTTACACGTCGTTATCTATTGATTTTCAAAATAACACGATGCCTTTGCAAACTGAATTTCCAAGACAAAATTTCTTTTGAGTCTACTTAGAAATAATTTAACTAAGAGTTACTGATAAATTAGGATGGCTATTAAGGCTACTTGTCACCTAAAAGCTGATAATGTATCCCTTTAGCAAATTTGTGTATCTTCGGGGCTTAAGGTTATTTTACTAAAAGGAAAACTCACTCTCATGTGAAACAATCATTTTCTGAAAAGTTTTTTTTCCATTCAAATGGTGCTATTTCTCAAAAGATTGGTTAAGATGAACACTTTTAAAGCATGAGAAAATTGAAAAATTCTCGTTCATTCTTCCATCTTTTTTTGTAGAAATAGAATCCAAGAACTTAATTTTAAGTGAGGATAACCAAAAATAGAACGAGAGATAAAAATCATATGTGAAAAGAAAAGAGCATACGTCTTGTGTCAGCAAAAGTAAGAATAAAGGCACATGAGAAAGAAAATGACATAAGTATGGACAAAAAGAAATGCATGTCCATACAAAACAGACAGAGTGAATAAAACCAGAAAATGAAATAAATGGTTTTAAGTTTGTATTCATGTGAAACTAATCAATGTTTGAATCTTATTCTCAGAATTCAACATGTCAAGAACAAATTCTCAAGCTAAAGTTGTCTCTAAAGAACAGCTGGTTCCACGTGCTAACAGATTTGTCATCAAGAAGAACAACCAGCGTGTCGCTTCAGATTCACATATCACCGATACAATGCTGAGATTTGTTGTTGAAATTCTAAGACACCACAAGCTATACAATCTGGTTTCCTTAACTACAACCTCACCAATCATCTACTACACCAGTTTTGGACAACCATTAATCACAACAAAAACAACCATACATTCACTTTTGAACTAGAAAATTACACTTTCACTCTCACACCTGGATTACTTAGAACTGTATTGCAGATGCCTCCACCTGATCGCAACAACACTTATATCAAGCCTCCTTTAGAAATTTAAATTCTTGAATTCATTAAGACACTTGGTTATGAGGAAGATCTCAAAACAAACTTGATTGTCGTTTCTAAAATGGTCGCCACAAGACTTCATCAACCATGGAGAGCTATTTTGAGTGTACTCAACAGATGTCTTATGGGAAAAGACTCAAGCTGGGACACAGTTAGACTTCCAATACTTCAGATATTATAGGGTATCGTTCACTCTGTCAATTTAGATTTTGCATCATTAATTTGGGACGAATTCGAATGCCAAACAGTTAAAAGATCATCTAGACCATCAAAGATGTCTAAGCTGTTGTACAGCAGCTTCACTAAGCTTATCATTGACTACCTTCTTTCACTAAACAAGAGTATTCCTCATAGATCAGACTCTAAGTTACATAGTTTACAAGATGATCATCCCATAACCAAATTGTTAAGCATAACTAAGTGTGAATAAAAGTTTGGAATGGAAGTTCCCGATGCTATGATCAGTGATGCAATCAAGAAGAAAGCAGGGTAGAAGTACTATATGGCTAAGAAAGTGGAAAGTGAGAAGGCTAAAATTGTTGATGAGCCAGAAGAGCAACACGTATCTCCAATCAAAAGTGGAAGAGGAAAAGGTTTATGTGTTATGTTGATCAAGTAGCGAATGTTCCCAACAAACTCAAGAAAGATGATGTGCCAAGGAAAACAAGATCTCTTACTATCGCTGAAGAAGCAGTTGTAGGTGAACTTGTAAACTCCATCAGTATTCAAGAACCACGCTCTCAACGACGTCAAAAGAGTCAATTGACAATTGACAGTCAATCTGACAAAGCCGTTGCAGATATGTACAATGAGTAGGGACAGAAACTCAAAGGTCCCACAGTTGAAGATCCAACAGTTTAGTCATAGTTAGACTTACAGAAAGGATCAAAAGCTAGCAGACTTAAGAGTTTAAGGCAAAAGAAGCAACCAGTTGCAGGAGAAGGATTGAGTGCTTCTCACAACAAATAATATTCTTCATCAGATACCACTAGTGATGCAACAATCTACTCTTTAAGTTCAGATAAATCAGAGGAAAATGAAAATGAAACTGATGATGCTGTTGAATCTGATATGGACTTTAGATGATAATCCACATGGAGATATTGATGCTGCAAGGTATGGAGTGTTCATGCATAACAAGTCTACTACAACATTTAATTCTACCTATATCAGTTCAACGGTTACAAGTTCCTCGCTAGACTTCATTCAGGCCTTGCTAGATGAAACACCTGAATTAACAGATTTTATGAGTCATCTAGTGTATATTGATGCTCAAACAACCTCAATGGTGCATAACCCAAAGGGAAATCCTAAGCTAACAAGCTATATATTAGGTGCATCTGAAGTACCACTTGGTACACATGTAGATGTTCTAGCAACAAAAACTTTAATGCAAAAAATGTTCCCAGACAAGAATTGTCATCATATACCATCTCTACCAGCAAAGAAAATTCCCTATCCTACAATAACTCCATAACCAAACTCCCTACAAGCCAAAACAAAGAAGCTGGTACAAAAGGCGCAAAAGGATATGAAGAAGATCAACTTCAAAAAGGCAGTCGCATAGAAATTCAGAGAATATGATCAGAAGATGGAAGCTCTTACAAATTTCAATGTTTTTGAAGATTTGAAAAAGCTATCCAAGCAAAAGTTCTGACAGAAATCTAGAAGCTTCTACCTACTCATATCCTATGCCATTGCAAATTATGTTAGGCCACGCCTTAACACCTCTATGCTTAAAGTTATGAAAACCAACCAAATCAATCTCTTCACTCAATCATCCACCTCTACTGATGATCTCTTATATATGGATCTAAAAATAAAGCTACTGAACAGAATTAACTCGAACAAGTCAAATGAGACTCATACTACACATCAGCAACTTTATGAAACCCTTTATGAATCCATGACTCTCGATCAAGATGCACTCGATGCTCAAGTTGCACAATCATCCTTTTACAAAAGGTCTCATGATAATCAAGTTCCTCCTAATAATCATGAGGGGAAAAATAAGAAGAAACGTCAAAAGGATGTCGGCGAACCTTCTTCTAGATCATCAAGGCGAAATAGATCTTCCATGGTTTTAGTACAAGATGATACACCTGCCATGTAACCCCTAGACAAAGCAGATACTCTTATCTAAAAACATTCCAACCCAGAATGGTTTCTAAATAAGTCAGGGTTAGCTAAAAGGAGAACGACATGGTTTGATTTATTCTTGAAATCAGACATTGATAAGGATAAAGATCATATTCTTGGACCATCAACTGTCGTCATAGCAAAGAATTTTAAAGAGCTGGTCCAGAAGGACGAGCGTACAATAGCAGATCTCGAAGGCGTAGGATTAGAACGGCTAAAGGCGCATTACAACAATGATGTGGAACTCGAATACCATGTTAGTCAACTCAAAGAATCAGTGTTATCAGAAGCACAGTGGAACAGTGATGAAGGAGATGTCTCTAAACCCATATCATTTGAACGACACATGTCGAAAAGTACAAAACCACATCCTTGCTTTTACAACATCGACTACACTTACCTTGTGGATCTAAGCACAGAAGAGAAGTATATTACTTCTATCACTAAGCACTATACTGTGAGATACTACAAAGAAGGTATTGAGGATAGGATCCTTAAAAGATGGAGCAAAGAAGTGAGTCGCTATCACTTTGAAGCTCTTAATGGTATACACCATTGGGAAGAGGACAAAATTGATTTATTTAAAGCAGGAATGAGTGTTGTAACCGAAGGAAACGTCTATTCAGACTTAAGGATCAAATCAGTTGTTTGTATAGTTGTAAAGAAGAAATGCGGTTATGGTTTTTTAACATCAATTATAGTTAGGAGATCCGATGATAAAGAGTATGAATTCAGGTATGCAGGTCTACCTAGACTGAGTGTGAATAATTTTGAAGATATGTACTTGCTCCACGTTCAAGATAAGCTACACCATCTCCCATTGGAATTTATGAAAGACTTCAACAATGCTCTTCTCATGTTTATTAGAAGAACTGTAATCAAGAACAGGGTAGAAGATATTAAGCTTAGAGTGGAAATCTATCAAAGATCTCTCAACCTCACCAAACCCACAATGTTCTTCGAAGGAATCGACCAAAGGATACCATTTACGATGACTGCAACGCATAAGGGGTCGTGTATCTTAACCAATACAACACAAAATCCCTCATGAAGCTAAGTGAAGTGAAGAAGTTTAGTGATGGTACACTTGTAAAGATTCAAGAAAATTTGATTGACATGCTGTCAAAGAACAAGCTGGGTAGTGGCAACAAAAGGTTAAAGGGAAGAGACTGAACCGACTATGATGTCAAGAGTTCAAATGAGATGTTGAAGAAGATTGACGAGATACTCAAGCACAGAGAGCAGATCAAGAGGCTTGAGGAGTATGTTGAGGGTAGACCTAAGACTGTTAATCCTCATACTTTTGTAAGGCATTTGTAATCATCCCTTAGGGGGAGATTGTTATAAACACTAAAAAGTGTTGATTACATGGCCATTTATCAAAGATTAATAGAATTGGGATTAACTAGTACAAATAAGGAAGGACTTAGTTGTAATATGTAATAACCCTTAATTGCTTCCTAGACCCTCCTTCCTTCCTATAAAAGGAGGGCTAATAAAGGGTTAAGGGTTGGTGATTTCTTCTCTTTCTAATCTAATATTTTTTTTCTTTCTATCCTCCTCTCCTCTCCTCTCTCACCCACATGTCCTATCTCTCTCTCTAGGCGTGTTCTTTATCTCTCTATATTTCTAGTGTAGTACTTTGTATGATTAGTAGTATTTAGTACTTTGTTATCATTTATATATGTTGATCGTGCATAACATATACATTGGTAGATCAGGGTTAAAACAAGTAGAGTTAGGGCTTTAGGCCATTAATTTTTAAAAGCCCTTGATTTTCTAGGACTTTATATATATAAAGCTAATCACATGTTTTCTTGATCGTCATGTTAAGAGATTAGATCATGTAAGGCGTCAATTAACCGATAAATGTCACATAATTGAAATTTTTCAGCATCTTTTGTTTCTGTAAATGCAAATACGAAGATATATTAAAACTCTACGGTCTCTTATGCTTTATAATATATAAAGTAAATGCATTCATTACTCGTAACCATAAACCTTCTCAACATATATTCATCAACACCTCTCGATGTCGAAAGTCATCTCACTATTTAACACATGTTCAAATATGTTTCTTATGTTGAATTATGATCAAAACATCCAATAAACCATTGACAATGCTTAAATTTTATTTTAGAGTCATTAAGTATTTACAATCTCAAACTTCTCTTAGGTGAATTGATATTGAGCATATGATTTATTTATAATGGTTTACTTGAAACAAAAAGCTCACTTTTGAAAGTTAATTTTACTTTCCACCTCTCACATATATACATTGATCGTGCATAACATATACATCGGTAGATCATGGTTAAAACAAGTAGAGTTAGGGCTTTAGGCCCTTAATTTTCAAAAGCCCTCGATTTTCTAGGACTTTATATATATATAAAGCTAATCACATGATTTTTGATCGTCATGTTAAGAGATCCGATCATGTAAGGCGTCAGTTAATTGATAAATGTTACCTAAAAAGGGATAATTATATGTATATCCTTCTCAAAAGTTAATATTACATATATATCCTTCTTACTTTTGTAATTACATCAACGTCTTTCTCAAAAAATTTAATTACATCAATATCCTTCTCACACTTTTAAGAAGGATATATATCTCCAAAAATCAAAATAATCATAACTATATTGATTTTAGATTATGAAACTATTATTTATCTCTTATATTGATCATGATTATATTATTCATATATTCTTTTTAGCCTCGAACGACGAAAGAACTTATTGATGTAATTACAAAAGTTTAGATATAAATATGAAAGAAATATTGTTCATATATATTTATTTGTTCATATGCATTTTTGGCATCGATTGATGAGAGAACATGTTGATTTTTTAATGTATATGAGAATTTAAAATTTTGTTAAGGATATTGATGTAGGTTAAAAAGTGTGGGAAGAATATTGTTGTAATTAGAAAAGTTTAAGAAGAATATTGATATAATTATAAAAGTTTATGAAGGATAATGACGTAATTACAAAAGTGAAAAGGATATTGATGTAATATTGAACTTTTGTAAGGACATAGATGTAAATGCCCCTAATTGAAAATTTTCAGCATCTTTTTTGTTTCTGTAAATGCAAATACGAAGATATTTAAACTATGCGGTCTCTTATGTTTTATAATATATAACGTAAATGCATCAGTTACTCGTAACCATAAATCTACTCAACATATATTCATCAACACCTCTCAACATCGAAAGTCATCTCATTATTCAACACATGTTCGAATATGTTTCTTATGTTGCATTATGATCAAAATATCCAACAAACCATTGATAATGCTTAAAATTTATTTTAGTGTCATTAAGTATTTTACAATCTCAAGCATTCTCTTTCGAACCTCATTTTATATTTCATACAAGATATAAACTTAATTTTATAAACTAGGCTAATGGTCAAAGTTGCATTTATTTCAAATGCATTGCATTAAAACACTTTCATCATCTTATAAAATCTCTTGCATCATTTATACTAGTATACATTACAGATTTGTAAAAACTTTCACAAAAAGTTTCATCTTGTTTTGTTTAAAAAAATTACTTTCATTTAAACAAAATATTTTAATACCGCATTCAATCAAGTAGGTAGAATCTTCCATTTTGAGAATTAATTCAAACTTGATCTTGCATGAAAAAATGAACTAATCATTTTGGTAATAATCCAATATCAAACAGTAAAGCAATCAAATGTGTTCTTACATTAAAACCTTTCATAATTCATTTTTATCAAAATTCTTTCACTTAAGAAAGTGATTTAAATTTGGAGTCACCTAGTTTACATAAACCTCCTATTAAGGGAAAACATATTTTATTTTGGCAAAGAAACAAAATTCTTGTGTTTTTATTTTTAAGTAAACTTCCATAAACACTTAAACTTCAAATATTACTGGTTAGTCAAAAACACACTTTTATAAGCCATTCAAATAAGTGAACATTTATGGAAAGAACAATAACATGTGATTAAACTAAATTTAAATCAAATATATAAAAAATCTATGGAATTTGTTGATCCCACTTGAATAGATCTTGCTTAGCTTGTAAAAGGCTTAGTTGTATTGAATAAATCCAAGACAACTATGGTAGAAACTTTGATTGAATATATCAAAGACTATGCGAAATCTAGTCTATGATACTAAGAAGAATTCTAATGAAAATAGTAAAAATAAGATTAATAACAATAGTTTATCAAACTTTTAACCTCAATATAAAATGAACACTCTTAATAGTGTTAGGGTTTACAAAACCTTGAAGCTACTAATATCAAAGATGTGTGTCTAACATTATGCCTTATGACCTCCTTTTATACACCAAGGAGTCCTACAAGGCTTACAATACTTTCCTAAGTTATCATGATCTTTTCTATAAGCAAACATAATCTCTTAAACAAATAAGTTATACATATCTTCTTTACAAATAACTAATACTTATCTTCGTAAGTATTCTTGTTCTCCAATCAATCTTTATCTCTTCTCTGATAAGTCATTGATCTCATCTCTGTCAGCAGAATCTGTTAGGATTAATAAAAGTGACGATCTAATTGAGATAAAAGTCTTGTAATAAATAGAATAATAATATTGTGTAATAGGTTAGGTAGATGGCTCGTGACTGATATAAAGTCACGAGACCCAACAAATAGGCTAAAAGCTAAGAAACAAGAGCTCCATGCTCTTATTGTAAAATGGGTATAAATACCCCTCCACCACCTCATTTGTGAGGGGTGTCTCTAGGTGTTTCTTAATCTCATTCTAATCTTTTCTCTAATCCTCCTCCTCCCTCTTTCTCTTTCTAATCTTTCTCTCTCTAGAATAAACACCTACAACACCTAAACACACACTCTATTGCTTATTGATCCTGAATTCAAGACCTCATAAGTGGTATCAGAGCTGCAAGAGCGATTTAGTGTTGTTTAGGAGAGCTTATTCCAGCAGCTTATTTTGAGATTATTTGGGCTTATTTTGCGCTTATTCGGTCCTATTTGTCTGCTATGCTTATTCTGTCTTTTTCTTATGCTTATTTTCACGTGCTTAATTTGAGTCAAAACTGCTTATTTTTTGTCAAAAAGTCAATCTGCTTAAAATGTGCTTATTCAGTTTTAAAGCTTATTTTTGTGCTTATTTGCTAATCTCGGTTGTATCGAGATAGATAGCTTGCGGTTCTATCGTAAGAATCTTGGCAAATTTAGTACAAAATTTGCTTATTTGGGCTTATTTTTGAAACTCAGCAGTTTGTATTTTTCAAATTCAGTAAAATTCTGTTTTTAAGTCAAAACTCAGTAAAAAGTTTGTTACAACAACTTTGACTAGTCAAAATCAGTAGTGTAACTAATTTTACTAAATTTGACACTCAAAGTTGGAAGCTTGTCTTTTGGTCAAACTCAGTAGATTTTTAGATCTCAGATTTGTTTCTTAGTTTGTGTTTAACAACACTGTTAGAGATCTAAAGATCTAAATCTCAGTAAGGAACAATATCATCACTGATCCGTCTTGGAAATAATTCTCGATAATCAAACTCGGAATCTCAAAATCAAAAAAATAAAACTCTGTAATCAAGATCAAAAACAGAAACAAACTCAAATCATTCTCGAAACATATCAAAGCGTTACAAACTGTGAAAATCATCCTCGGTATCTTTATCTCAGATTTGTGTTTACTTGGTCTTATCTCAAATCTCTAAAAGATTTTTAACACATTTCATCATAGATCTTGATCATAACGCATTCAAACTAGGCATATATAGTCATTTTTTTTTACCGAGTTTGACATCAAAGAAAAAGAATAAAAGAGAACTCAATCAAGATCAACAAAGACAACATACAAGATCTCAGTTCTTTGTGTGTTTAGTGTGTGTTTTTTGAAATGAAAAGAGTGTGAATTAATGATATCTCGTGCGTGGTTAGTTGGATTATTGTATAAAGTTGTCTATATGAAATTTACGTCCTTTTGGTTTTTTTTTAAATACAAAAATTCTTTTTAATCTCCACCTTTTATTTTTTTAGATCAATGGCTGAGATTGGTCCTCCAGTATCCAAGAAAGGGAGTGTATCCAGTATAACCTCTCTCATAAAGTTAATAAGGTAAAAAATTTGGCATGAAATTAAAACCATATTACATTTGTCGTGTTGTCCCCTATCTCACAACCCATTTCTTTATTTTAAAAAATACTTTTTTAATCTTATGAACAGTAACAAAATGATAAAAAAAGAGGTTAGTGACTGTCTTTTTTCACTGACTCATATAGACACTAAACAACAACTTCTATACCATATGTGTCTTCAAGATAGAATGAAACATGTGTCTGCAAAACACATCTTATGTGAAGGGATAGTCATCAAATACCTAACCTAAACAAAAGCGCAGATGGTTCCACATAACCAAAAAAAACGCAAACAAACCAAACTGTCTATCAAATTATCGAGATTTAGATTAGCCTTGGGGATTTTTAGGGTTTTTACACGAACTGGATTACTAGAAGTTTTTGTGATTTTTCGTTGAATTAAAAATAGTTTTGGTGAAAAGTGTCGGTATGGCTGTGATTGGTGCGGTTGCGATTACGAGTTTCGCAGTCTGCCATCTATGGTGGTTTTTGCTCTCAATGGAATGTTAGTCCTAACATTGCCAACTCATATGGAGATAGACAAAAAGATTTTATTTTGATTCTGAAAAGTCAATAAATAAGGGTGTGTACTTTGATGATGGTGGATTTTCAGTAAGAAGAATATTTAAAATGAGTTAGAAATAGGATTGTTAGACAAACTATGCGGAGTTAGTGCCCATCATGTGTTTGATAAAGGTCTTGAGAGAATAAGAAATGTGGTAAGTTTGTTTCTTCAACCTAAAATTAGCTTTAGGTTTCAGTTTGTCTATAATGATGTTGAAATTGATATTCTTGAGGATAACCATAGTCATAGAACAAGACATCACAATTCAAGCACTTAATCTAATAGAATCTTCTTTTTAAATACTAAGTTTTTGAACATAGCATGCCACATACCATCTCTGCTACACAAATCACCTCATTGCCCCCAGTGTTCATATTGGTGCACCATGATTGCTATCTCTCTTATTGTTAATCTACAACATGTAAATATGGCTTGAACAATAGTTGTATGCTAGGTTTTTTTTAAATGTGATTCTAATGAGGCGATTCTGCATCTTTGTATGGTTAAACGTGTCACATGGCTCTTTACTGAATTGAAGATGTTCTTGTTACAGGAACAATAATAAGCTTAGATCTTAGATTATTTCAAACTTTTCTACGGGTAAGTTTAAATCATCTCTTTCTTTTTTAGCTTTTTCAAATTGCTTTCTAAGCTCGTTTTAGTGCATTATCTCTCATTTAATATCAAGTTTTTAAAATCTTTAATGTCTCTTCAAAAACAACCTCATTCTTTTTATACACATCTAGTCTAGCCTCTACAGATTCTAGACCTGCTTTATAAGCTCCTACATTTAATTGAGACTTATTAAAGTCTTTTGTCAGATTATCATAATGTTCTTTGAGAGTTTCATAAGATTTTAAACGTGCTTTAGAACAAGTAGATACCTCATAATCTGAGCTTGAAGAACTTGAAGAACCTAAAGATGTATATGCCATGAGTGCAAAGTTTGTAGGTCCTTCTTTAGCCTGGTTACTCCAGTCATACCCAAGTCCATCTTGAGCCACCAAAGCTTTTATCTTTGTTGTTTCCACTGTCATATTCCTCCTTACAGGTTCTCTGTTTCTTCTTTCCTTTAGAGCCCCGCACTCCCTGCAAAGTGGCCCTTTTTATGACAGTTATAGCATTCCACCTTTGATTTGTTGAACCCTATGGTCTCAGAACCATTGGCACTAATCTTCCTTCCAGTCTTATTTAGGAATCTTTTGGCTTTCATGGTCAGCATAGCCATCTGCCACTTTAGATCAATCTCTTCTAAGTCATCAACATCAATCTATTGTAAGTCCTCATCATTTAATTGTGGACTGTTGGATTGGTTTGCAAAGAAAGAATAGATCATAGTATCACTCATACTATCAATGTTGGCAGAGTTAGAACCATAAGCTTGATTAGAACTGCCAGAGTTATTGGAAGACACAAAAGCCACATTTTATCAATTTTAGTTTGAGCTTGATGACCCTTTAACTTTAGTTTCATAAATTTTCAAATTGTTGTATAGGTCATCCATGCTCAAGGAGTCTAAATTAGGTTTGTTCCTCCAGATCAAGGTATGAGTCTTCAATTCTGATGGGAGACTTCTTAAAAACTTTAGATTCATATCTTCTTGAGAAATAGTTTCACCCAGAATCTCTAGCTGACTGATAAGCTTTTGAAGCCTATCATAGGTTTGATCAAGTCCTTCTGAGTTTGATCATTGAAATTTCTTATACTGTTGCTTTAGAATGTCGTCTGAGATTTTTGACTCCTTTTACATCCAGAACCTTATCTCTTATGGCTTCTCTTCTTGGCACACTTTGTAGGTATTTAAACTTAGTCGGATTTCAATTTGGAAGAGCCATCAACAATGTATCTCTTACCTTTAACTCATTCTTCCTTGCTAACTTCTCCTCTGCAGTTGTAGGAGGATATGTTTGCTTAACACCATCAATAGTTCTCTTTGGTGGAGGTGAGTCTCCATTTACTATTACTTCCCAAAGAGCATAATCTGTCATTAGGAAGTACTGTTCTATCCGTATTTTCCAAAGCTCAAATTCATCTGGATTGAGCACTGGAAGTTTTGCAGCAGAAACCATTGGTGAAGATACTGCCTCCATGTTTTCATAAACAAATAGATCTAGTATGTGTAGTTTTTTCTTTTTATTTAAATTTTCTCAACAAGCTTTGATACCACTTGTTGATCCCACTTGAATAGATCTTTCTTAGCTTGAAAAAGACTAAGTTATATTAATACAATTCATACAACATAGTAGAAACTTTGATTGAATATATCAAAGACTATGTGGAATCTAGTCTACGATATTAAGAAGAATAAGCAATGAAACAGTAACAAACAAGTTTGTATAATACCAAACATTAAGCCTTAATATATTAATACAAACACTCTTAATAGTGTTAGGATTTACAAAACCTTGAAGCTACGAATATCAAAGATGTGTTCTAAACATTATGCCCCAAGGACCTCCTTTTAAACCAAGGAGCCTACAAGGCTTACGAAGTAGCTTTCCTAAGTTATCATGAGTCTTATCTAAAGAGTAAAGCAATCTCTTAAACAAATAAATTATACATATCTTCTTTTCTCTAATCTTCCTCCTCCCTCTTTCTCTCTCTACTTTCTCTCTCTAGACTAAACACTTTATTGCTTATTGATCCTATATTCAAGAACTCACAGAATCCTTTCAACAGTAGTAATCACTCAGCAGTTGTAACTGAGCATAAGCAGTATTAATTACTTAGAAATTTACTCTAGCAGTACTAACTTTTGTACTAGCAGTAGTAACTACTTGGCATGTTTTCAGTCTTCATCTCTGAGCAGTTTTAACTTCCACTAACAGCACTAACTTTATATTAACAGTACTAATCTATACTAACAGTAGTAACTAGAAGTAGTAACTTTTATACTACCAGTACTAACTACTTAGTAAAATTTTCATTAGTATTACCAGCAGCACTAAGTTATGCTTGACAACACTAATATATACCTGAGCAGCAGTGACTCTAAGAATCATCTTGAAGTCTTTTAATCCCAACATAATTTAATGAATGACAGATCTTAAAAGATCCATCGTCACTTCTTGGATCTGTAGGTTATGAATTCAATTTTTAGTTTTTTACTTTGCCTATTAATTAAGTCACCATTTAGTTTACATTTAAACTAAGTTTTTCCAATTTAAAAATACACATTCTTAAATCTTCAAAACCTTCTCCAACTTTGATTATAATGCTTGTAACTCTCATTTTTAAAAGCACATCCACATGTCATGATCCACTAAAACAAACCTAGAGCTCTTGTCATCAACATCCACCACAAGTACACTTGCATATGCAGACACACTAAAATAAGCTTAGAGCACTTGTCATCTTCATACATGAGAAGCTTCTTGTTAAGAGATGATCAACCATTTCAAGCTTAGAGATCTTGATGCTTATATTATACATTAATATTCACCAGGCAACCATGTATGGATCACCATTATACGACACATTGTATCACCACCATACCACATTTTATATTGACCATTATAATCCAGACAAGATGATGTATAATTTATGTGTTTAAACCTTAAAACACAAAGATTATTGGTTTAGTGTGTTTAGACCTTAAAACATAAGGGTAATAGGTATGTTATGTTTGGGCCATAAAACATAACGGATATGACTGTATCTGAAGAAGAAATCGATATCTAGCTTAGTATCAGTAAAGATTGTAAGCGACGTTTTAAGGTTTTCTCTGCCGAGAAGGGAAGTCATTGACTTTGTGGGAGGATATTTGTCCTCGTGGTGATTTTATTAATTGGCTCAACGTAGTCTTGTTTTCACAATGTATTCCACGACATGCTTTTCTTACTTGGCTTCTCATGGGTGAATGACTTAAAACTCAAGACAAGTTAAGCGCGTGTGCAGTACGTCTTTTTCAAACATGTGCTACTTAATTTGGCTGCATAAAGGGAGGGGCATTGAGGGCTAACTTGTGAGAATGTTACTTCAAACTGTATAAGAAGGATAACACGACCTATCTATGTAACTATGTTTTTTTTTGAACGGCATCTATGTAACTATGTTTATATGTGCCTATGTGGTAAAGCCAAATAGCTTCTTGGTGTGTGTAATTTGTTCGTTTCATTGGCCACAGAGGTTCACCTGCCTTGACTCCGAGCTATCCAAAAGGATACCTGAGAATAGTCGGCTTGTAATATCAAATCGGACACCCGGGTTATCAAAAAAGTAAGTTACTATTTGTAGGCTAATATGTCAAGGTCTTCATATAAAAACGCAAGTTTTATATTGTTTACCATAAAGTGAATTTTAAATTGTATAGTCTATCCATTTGCGAACAACTAATCATATGTATCTGTAGGCAACTATAATTTTAAATCATTATGGAAGCCTCACTCTTTTAGCATAGAGATGCAATATTGTCTACACCTCTATTTTTTGGTCGTATTCTTTTATAGGCATGCCAGTAAACTCATGTTAAGGTGACATTGTATTTTAAGAGAAACGTCTATTAGGCATAAATCGTGAATAACATATACATTCGTAACAAGTTGTGTGGAGATGTGGGTCTAAAAGCTAATGAAGAACAAATGAAGTCTTCTTATCACCTAGTACAATATAGCAGTTAGTGAAGTTAAACACACTTAATGATTCGATGTCCTTAATTAAACACAGTCTTGAACAAAAATGTCTACTTAGAATATGTTTATCATATACACAAACCATCATATTACATATATCTATCATTGAATCATGCATTAATGTTTTTTTTATTCAAGTTCCAAAAATCTATTAACCCATAAACATTATATCGTGCCCCACCAATAATCTATCATAACTTCTGGATGTCAGAACAGTCCTCCGTAACCATGTCGGCATTAGCATTTTGGAAGGAACAACCTGCTAGCCGGTGGATCAGAAAGCAAGCACCAAGAAGCATAACGCCAACAATACCTCGTACGTTCTTATGAGTGAATTTCTCCTTTTAAACATCTTTTGGCTTAAATTATTTGACTGTTTTCTCCGGTTTGGAAGGAATTTAAACATCTTTTGGCTTAAATTATTTGACTGTTTTCTCCGGTGATTCGGGGTATGTTTGCCGGTGAGCGTTAAGGAGCGTTTTAAAGCAACTAGAGCCGTTTAGTATTTCGTACACAATGCTTGTTTGGCAACAACCAACTAGCATATCTAATTTTTCTAGACACTTCAATTCAAAATGGTACTTGAATGAGCATTTACTAGCAACTAGCGTTTACACTTGATAATTACAAACATACGACTATGTTATCAAACACTTTATCAAAACAAACAGCTATCGCTTCCTCCTTACTCTACTACTTGTCGCTACTGCTTCCTACTCTTTTCGCCAAACATACCCTCATTAGTTTTAATGACTTTAAAAACAATAAACTGGATTTATTTGGTTGAAGCTCTTTCAGCTCAAATTAGATTGTGATATTGCCTGAGGTGTACTTAGATACCATGAACATGTGCTCCGAACATAGCATAGCTTGCTTTACAGAATAATCGATAAATCCTATGGCTGCAAAAAGACAAAATCGTGATTCATTTTCATGCATATGTTCTCGTATGCGGATGTAGTTAAGCTAATAAAGCTAAACCGCAAATGTAAGTTGTCTGACGAAGAGGTCCATTAAGTGGGATGGTATATAACGGGGCTAAGTATTCTTTTTTATCTTTTTTGGGGTCTTACATGTGTTTCCGATTCGACATTACGAGCGATTAATCCCAAAGGCGACTACCCTATGGATTTGCCGGAGTGGCGCAGGTGAACCTCCGTGCTTTGGGTCATAAATACCTGCTTTTTCAATAAGAATTGACTGTAGGTCTTGTGCTTTGGTATTGCATATACGCCACTGCTAAAGTTCTCAAGTTATGTGACGCATATGATGTATATAAGTCTAAATTCGGTCGAAAACGGTCAAAAATTGGTCGAAATCGGTCGAAACGATCAAAATCGATCGAAAACGGTCGGAGTCGGTCGAAATATGTTGAAAACGGTCGAAATCAGTCGAAATGGACAAAATCGGTCGATAATGGACGAAAACGGTCGTAATCGGTTGAAATCGTTCAAAATCGGTCGACACAAACGAAATCGATAGAATTCGGTCGAAAAAAGACGAAAACGGTCGTAAATGGTCAAAAACGGACGAAAACAGTTAAAAACGGTCGAAATCGATAGAAATCAGTCGAAAACGGTCGTAATCAGTCAAAAACGATCGTAATCGGTCGAAACCCGACGAAATCGGTCAAAATGGACGAAAACAGTTAAAAACGGTCAAAATCGATAGAAATAGTTCGAAATCGGTCAAAACCCGTCGAAATCGGTCAAAAACGGACGCAAACGGACAAAAACGTAGAAAACGTACAAGAACATATAAAAATGGACAGTGAATCACTTTGGTTACTACATTAAGCTACGTTGGCTTCTAAAAGAAAACTTTTTTTTAACGTTATCAAAACCCATCTAGACCTGGACCCAACCCATATATATTGAAACTCATCTAGACCCAAACTCATCTAGACTCATGTTTCTAGAAGACTCATCTTGACCCATGACCCAACCCATCTATTTGTAAAATAACAATAGAATGATATTATCGATTGTGTTTTTGTGTCATTACATAATATGATCTCATCTCTATTTATAATAGAATATGGCTTGATAAATAAGCTAACCCTAAACCTAATGGACCTTAGCCCACAACTGGGTTTGGTCCATAACGTAATCGTCTAATACTCCCTCGCAGTTTGAACGGCAGCATTTCGGACGGTCAAACTGGAATAAATGTTGAAAGCCGCTTTTTTTCTTCTTTTTTCATCTTCTTTTTTTTGTTTGTTCGAGCAGAAGTATAATTGTATTTGGCGGCATAGTTGTTTATTGCTTGCAGCATCCTTCTTTGCGTGACGATTTTTTTTACGTCATGGCTTGCTTTGCCTTTAGAAGGGAGCGGCAATTTGATGATCAACTTTTGTTGTCAACGACAATGATCTTCAACAATGAAAACAAATAGATGATGAAGAAGAAAAAAAAAGAGTTGATGGAAGGCAACTTAACATTTTTTTGACGGCTTGGGTTTAGGGTTTATGAATTGAAGACGAAAAACAAAATCCTAAAAAACATTAAAGCGAGAATAAATGGAATCCCTCCGAATCACCGGCAAGTAGCCGATGACCGGAGGATAGCAATTTTTCTTGAAGGATCTTACCTAGAGCTGTGATACCATGTAAAAAATGTGAAACTGTGTTTTGTTTCTCCCGCACACATTTGTTATTTGAATGTAACTTTTCCATGCAGGTGTGGTCGAAGGTTAAAGTTTACATACACATTCCTAATCTTGGCACTTCATGCTTGCGTTTTTTTGCTAAGGTGAAGGAGATGGCGCATAGAAGATTGGCTAGGGTAATAGTGGCTACATTATTGTTCGGAGCATCGATATACTACATTTGGTAAGAACGGAACAATCGACTTTTCAAAAAGAAGTCTAGATAGGTGGATAATGTTTCTGAGATTATTTGCGTGACTACAAGGCTAAATTTGATGACGTTGAATTTCAAGGACTCGGTGTATGTGACTCATATCAAGATGGAGTGGTGTCTAAGTAGTACTAGTCGCTAGTTCTTTTTTTTTTTTGTGGTTATGAATTGTATTTCTGGTCGTTCTGTTAGTGTGATTCGCTATGAGTTATGGTCATTAGATAAGCTAATGACATTCGAACGCTCATTGTACCCGTTTTAATATTATTTTTAATAAATTCATCAAGGTAACTTTTTACCATACACATTTTTTATTCCTGTCACCTAGTCCTAGTGTTATAATCGAAACTCGTGTCTTCATTTCGTAGCAATCTTTGTCAAGTGCTGAATGTTTAACTTTAGGGTTAACTTATGTTAAACAAAAATTTGGGTTATGATAATTATTTGGGTGAAAGGTTCCAAAAGAAACGGTAAGAAGACAGCGATATATACAAAACTTTCATCTGAAACGTGTCTTGCACGTAAACTGCATCAAGAAGTTTGTTGATTATGAGCAATGAAATACAGAATGCAATCTGTATATATATATATATATATATATATATATATGAAATACAGAATGCAATCTGTGATATTTATTTTATTCATATCTCATGTTATACGAATCGGAAACTATTGTTTGTATATAGCTCAAAAGAATATGTTAGGAACTCGTTAACTACAGGTGGAGGGATAAAGTTGCTAGTTCTAAAATTATATTATTATGAAAAAATCGTCATCCCTACTATTATTGGTATGTAAGTGATTAAAAAATATATTATAAAATTCATAAAGTGACAAGTATGCCCTAATCAGTATATTTTACACGTATAAGGCTAAACTTAGTGGTGATCGCAGAGGATGCCGTCATGTCAGCATCAACTCAGCTTTCTTTCTTCTAGACCACACAGAGATCAAACACCCGTAGTGGTGACCGCATAGGCGACCGAACAAATTTTATTTTTTTATATCAAACGACTAGTAAAGTAAAAATAAGTATGATTTTGTTTGATTTACTCGGTCTTCTACACGACCGAAAGATTGCAAAAATTGAAAGGAGACGCGTCTGTTTTGGTCTTCGTAGTCAGAGAGAACGCGTCTGTTAAGTGCCACATGGGACGACCAACCGAGGTCGACCGTCCCTTACATTCATTCTAAAACACTTTGCGTCTATGAGATGGTACGCAGCCACGTGCACACACTTCTAGGAAGATCCAAAATGGTCGTATTTGTTTGTCAAAGCCAATCATTGTCTGCCACGTAATAATATTGATTACTTGTCATATAAGAATACTTATAAAGTTGGAGGTTTAACATCACTAATGACATCATCACTTTCCACTTGTAACTCTATCTTCTTCTCTTTACATCTCCATTTTATACGATTTTGACACCAAAAAGAATTGAATGTAACGTTTCCATTTGAACGACTATTAATTGATTTTATGATATGATTGTTTTGTCTTATTGTCGCCATATTCTTTGTCGATTTTTGTTGTAAAACTTAATCATTGCTATATGATAAATGACTTCGTGAACACCAAAACTGTAGTGATATTCTGTTGTGCAGATTTAAAGGTTGATTATACTCATGCAACAAACTATAACTATATATTAGTTTTGTTATTCATCCTTGATGAAAATTATGACTTTTGGTACTATGAGATTTGATGGATAGAAATGTAACACGCGTGCTACTATTGGTACCCGTTGGCTCACAGAAAAAAATATATGTTTTATACTTTTTTTGTTCTTTTGTCTTTCTATGTACAGTACAACACTATGTTTTATAGTTTATGTTTCGTACTTTTTGACATTTTAATACTTTTGACTTGTTAAACTTTATATTTTTCGTTCCGCACTCTGCGTTTCATAGTTTTATAACATAAACAAAATTATAAAAATAAAATAAAAAATTTTAAAAATCAAAAAACATAACAGGGGTACAAATGGTTTTTTAGAGGGGATCTTATAACCCACCCCTGTAACACTAATATCACAACACACCTCTATAATTATAATATTTTCAAGTATTAAATATAGTTTTGTATCGCAATTTTCTTGCATTAACATGATACGTCATTTGAGATAATGATATGATAGTTCTAATAATTTTATTTTGTTTCATTCTCTATAGGAAGTGATCATATTTTCACTTTATTTTACAACACGTAGCTATTTTTAGCATACCTAATCACCTAAATAAATTACTCATATAAATCATAGTGTTTTTCTATCTAAAAGATGTTAACAACTAACCACGATATCACATATGAAAACTAATAAGCTCAATAATAACTTCATAAATATCTACTAACTGATTACTGTTAGCCCGTATTAGTGTTTTTATATATGTATTGGGCCCAAGCCCGGTTCTAGAATGATCCTTTTAACCCTGTATATTGTTCCATATTAGTATTTATTATGGGTTGCAGTTGTTTTTCTCCTCTACTACAGATTTGGTTGCTTATTCGGATGCGGATTGGGTTGGTTGCCTTACCACTATCGGAGATCGATTTCAGGATATTGTGTATTTTTTGGCAACAACTTACTCTCTTGGTCCTCTAAGCGTCAACCGACGCTGTCCCGTTCTAGTGCAGAGGCATAGTATCGTGGTGTTACCAATGCTGTTGTTGAAACATGTTGGTTGAGGAATCTTTTACGTGAATTACATACATCTTTGTCTTCCGCTACGCTCGTTTACTGTGATAATGTTAGTGATGTGTATTTGTCTTATAATCCGGTTCAGCATCAGCGTACGAAGCATATTGAGATTGATATTCATTTTGTTCGAGATTTAGTTGCCGCTGGTTAGGTTCGAGTTCTTCATGTTTTTTCACGTTATCAGTATACGGATATTTTTACTAAATGATTGTCTTCAATATTGTTTGAGGAGTTTCGCATCAGTTTGAGCGTTCAGTGTTCTCCCGCTCCAACTGCGAGAGAGTGTTAGCCCTTATTAGTGTTTATATATATGTATAGGGCTCAAGCCCGGTTCTAAAATAATCCTTGTAACCCTATATATTGTTTCATATTATTTGTTAATGTGACATAAACATTACCACACTTACAATTACATATTAAAATCAACACGTACTTTTACTTTTATTCGCCGAATAAACTATGAATCTTATCAACCGAGTCTTGAAAACTCTAGATATAAATTAGATTAGTAAAAGTTCCTGAACTTTATAGTTTATCAAAATAGAAGTGTGCATAAAGATTAGAGAAGAATGTAGGTAAAGTGAAAGTCAAAAGTCAAAGGGAAGAAAAGTAGGAAGTAGAAGAGTGAAAGAAAGCCTAAAAATAATAAGATGAACAAAAGAGCATAAAATAAGAATAAACTATTAAAAAAAGGCATAACGTGTCAATATATGGTGACTCTATTGGATTATAAACAGCCTCCTTTTTGACGAAATATCGACCTAACTTCTACTTACCACGTGTTTGCCTTGCAACCTACACTTTCTATTTGCCCACGTGTTCTTAAGTAAAACTATCGTAATTTGTCATAAGCGGGAGTTTGAACCGAGGAATGGCAATGAGACGGGTTAGAAGCGGGGCAATTATTTCATTTTAAGCCTGATTAGTAAATCACGCCTCAAACCCGCCTCATCTTTATTGGGATCTTATCGGGGCAGCTATATTGAGGCGAGATGCTTCCTTCCTCAAACCCACTTCAATCCTCGTTGTATCTTATTACGGCGCTTTTTCAAGCGCAATGCTCTACCAAACATATTTTCCCATTTATTATTATATTTACGCCATATTACATGCAATAATGTGAAGAATAAAAAACCACTAATAATATATTAATTACTAGCCCTAATAAGTTTTTAACAAATTAAACATAAATAATGATAAACCACGTGGAATTTCAAAATTTTCTTATAAAAATATGACACAAAATAAGTTTTCTAAATCAAATTTGCACTCTTGCAAAGATACAAAACTAAAAAAATCGATAAGTTATTTTTATTACTAACATGGTAACGTATAAATTGAATATAATAAATCTATATGCATATATAGTCTCGGGGAGGGGCAGGTTGGGATGATGTGCCCCCTCTTCCCTTTTCAAACCGGATAAAGATCCCCGGTAGTGCCCCGAAACCCACCCCGTAACTCGATAAGCATGTCTCCTCGCTCCAAAACCTTCAGATTTTGAGTTTCCTATCGGGTCCGAGTTTTTGTTTTTTGTCATCCCTGCTTGAACACAAACTATTTGATTGATAAATTTCTCACTCAAATGAGGTACTATAAAAATGCAAGCCTTTTGGTTATCTATGACGGGTTTATTAGGTTAAAATACTTGTTAAGCAGTAAAAACTAGATGATTCATAGGCTCTGCTTGGTCTAATCTGACCAATGTAATAAACTATTTGTTGTTTCGTTAAGTCTAGCAGAGGCATCTTTTAATCATCTCGCCTAATATGACATACTAGTGGTTAAAATTTGGGTTCTAGGGAAATAAACATGTCGTGCGGTGTGAGCTAAAGGTAGAGTAAACATGGAGATGTATATACAACCAAAAACAATTTGGTAGAATAAATATCTCGAAAACAAAGAAACTGTTATGTGTAGATAAATTACCAAATTGAATGGTTTCTTTGTGTGTGAGTCAGTTTGGTTTGTATACTTTTCAACTACAAAAATCAATCTGTTCGGATGTAATTCCGATGCGTTTATAGTATGTGGTGAGCTCAATCACAATGTTTGGAAACTGTCTACTCGCAAACTTTTTGAAATTTCTACCGGTCTGCCAATTTTAAGAATGTTTGGTGCTTGCATAATAAAATTGCTCGTTGTGATGAAATAACAAGATATTAACTTGTCAACAAAACCAAATAGTTAATTTGATAACGGGTAAAAATATACAGTAACATTTCATTTTCTCTATGTAAAACAATGCAAGCTCATGAGTTTCACTGATGACGTATAATGGGTATGACAGGCTTTTGGCCTGGGCCGTACCATTACACAACACTTGGGCTCCGGCCCAACTAAATAACTAATAAGCGTAACGGGCCGGAACTAAGCCTAGTACCACACTGGCCACGGCCCGGACGCAACAAGACGGACGCAGATCGGTCGCAAGCCGCTTTCGCAGGCCATCCACGGGTTAACTAACATCCGCGAAAGGTAATCCACATCCACAATCACGATATCCGCGGATCTTTGCCCGACAAAGGTCCCACTCCGGCCACTGCAATTGTAGACGAAATACTAAGAAACCCTAGTACTAGACCCTCTATAAAAAGGGATCATCTGACACAACAAAAGGTACAATTCTCTGACTCCTCCAAATACATACACATACTTCTGATAATATGATTTCTTACTCTTGCCTCAGAGTCTAATCGTGGGGTCCGTCCCCACGGTAAGGCTAATGGTTTGCTTTCATTGTGCAGGAAATCATCTCAATCACTTTGTTTAGTACAAGATCTAGCCTGAAGAGAGCTTGAAGGTCCAGCCCAACAAGCGATCTAAACCCATCTCATTTCCCGTGACATATTTTGTACTAACAAGTTGGCGCCATCCGTGAGACCAGTACACAACTGCGTTTCCTAAAATACTCACCATGAGCGAACAAGCAGAGCTCAATCTCACCTCACCCACGTCCGCCGTGCGAAACACAGTGGGAAAAGGGAAGGAGCAAACCTCAAAAAACTCAGGTAGACCCGCGTCCGACGCAGCCCTCCAGGAGTATTGTGACAAGTATTATCATCAGTTGTTACCAATAATAGCTGAAAAAGTCTACCAAGAAAAAATGCAGCAAGAAAAGTTGAAAGAAGTGAAAGCCCGTCTTAATTTTGAAGGATGTTCTGGGAAAAACTCAAAGATCCAAGAAGCATCACAACACTCCGAGTCCAGGACTCTGGACACAAGAGATCTTAGGAGGAATCTAAGGTCCAGACGCTCCCATAGCATATCCGGAAGTCCTGAACGAAACCCTAGTGTCTTCTCTAGGATAAGACATGTCTGGTCGGAATCTTCCAGGCATAGGCTGGAGGGAAGAAGGGATGGATGAGTCTTCAATAGACTAGGAGGTAAAGGAAAGAGCGTGTCTGCACACTCGGAAAGCCTTTACCACAGTTATCATTCAAGAAGAGTGGATCCCGCTCTAAAAAAGTGTTACCATGAGGGGACATCATCACGAGATACGGAAGCATTCTTTGAAAGTGAAGATAGCAGGGGTGGACATTGGAAGTCAAGGTCGAAGAAGGCAAAGTCAAGCATTGAAGAACATGAACTCTCCCAACCATGGGTATGCGAAGAGACAGATCCCTTCACATCCCGTATCCGCTACTTCGAACTTCCAAAAAAAGAGTCGAATGACAAACAACGTCAAAACATATGACGGAAGTGATGATCCGGAATATCACTTAAAATATTTTCAAGCAGCTGCAAAAATGGAACGTTGGGCAATGCCGACATGGTGCCACTTGTTTAATTCTACACTCACTAGGTCCGCTAGGGTATGGTTTGATGATCTACCTCCAGAGTCCATAGATAGCTATGATGATTTGAAAAAGGCATTCCTAACAAACTACCTTCAACAAAAGAAGTGTATCAAGGATCCAGTAGAAATCCACCACATCAAGCAGAGAGAAAGGGAATCCACGAAAGATTTCGTGCAAAGATTTAAAGCTGAGAGTAGGCATGTTAAAGGAGCCCCAGAAGGCATGAGAATCTCCGGATGCATGCACAGAATCACTAACCCCGAGCTCATTAAGCGTCTACACGACAATATCCCAAAGTTAGTGGATGAAATGATGCGGGTAACCGCAACGTTCCTCAAGGGAGAAGTGGCAGCTTCCAATCAAGCACGGAAGAAAGCACTTCCGACATGGAAGCAACAGGAAGTAGGGAGAAAACAAAATTTTGACAGAATGGGAGATTTCAGGAATCAACAGAGATCAGAGCAGAGACGTGACAAGTTCATACTTCTCATAAAATCCCCAAAAGAAATCTTGGCTCTAGACAAAGGCAAATTCAAAGCCTCACCACCAATGCCTACTCCCGTGGAAAAAAGGAACATCAACAAGTTCTATGAATTTCATGGAGAAGTAGGACATAACACTAATGAGTGCATGCATCTAAAAAGGCAAATTGAGGAAGTAATCAAGAATGGAAAGTTATCACACGTGATCAAAGAGCTAAAACAAGGTAGCGGAAAAGATCAGCCAAAGGTAGCAAAGAAGGGAGAGACATCTGGAAAGGATAAACCTTTGGCAATCTTGATGGTCCAACCATGGCAAAGAGTTGCCAGGCAGAAAATCACGTAAAGTTTCTCCCCCTGTCCGGAAATTTTGTTCCCGCCTTTAGGGGATGAAGATGAGACAGAAGGTCCTATGATCATTGAGGCAGAAATAGGAGGACACTTCATACATCGAATATATGTAGATGGAGGATCGGCTTCAGAGATACTATATGAGCACTGCTTCAATAGGCTCCATCCGGAAGTGAAAACCCAAATGGTTCCAGCTACCGCACTCCTTATTGGCTTCAGTAGAGAAATCATATGGCCAATGGGACAAATATTGCTGCCGGTAAAAATAGGGGATGCGGAGCATTTCACCTCTACATGGATGAATTTTATGATAGTAAGATCATCGTCTCCATACAATAGGATCATAGGAAGGCCAGGAGTGAGGAAGATTCAATCAGTCCCGTCAACAGCTCACGGAATGCTAAAATACCCAGTCCCAAGAGGGATACTCACTCTTCGGAGCAGCATGATAATCCTACTCGAATGCACGATGGTCCCTGGACCGGAAGCACAGCCTTCTGATATCATTCAAGCAGCAAAGGAAAGAATCAAAGTTGACATTCATCCAAAATATCCAGAACAAACAATTGCAATAGGCTTTACTCTAATAGAGAAAGGACGAAAGGCATTGTGCGATTTACTTAGACTCAGCCTTTACGTATTTGCTTGGAAACCAGCAGATATGACAGGGGTTCCGCGATACATAGCGGAACACATGCTAAATGTACGTGAAGGATGCTCACCAGTTAGAGAAAAGAAAAGAAGCCAGGCACCAGAAAGAAACAAAGCAATACAAGAGGAGGTGGAAAAACTGGTGGACGCCGGCATAATGAAATAAGTCCATTATCACAATTGGTTATCGAATCCAGTAATGGTAAAAAAACATGATGACGGCTGGAGAATGTGCGTGGATTTCATAACACTTCAGGCCCCGTTCCTCAATGTTCAGATGACGTCTGTTCACATCAGTTCAGGCCTCGTTCTTCATCAAATGACTTCTGATCATAACCGTTCAGAACTCGGAATTCTCGTCCACAGCAATGAAACCTGTCAGTTCAAGTGATTCCATATGTTGTTCCTTAGCAGGTCAAGTAGCTACATTACGACAAGGTTGGTATTACTATTCCTCCAGTCATTGCTATGTTGAGGACAACATGTAAATATATTGGAAAAAAATCAGAAACACAGAAAAACTTTGTCCAGAATAATCTTCTCGACATGTCCTTGGAATCGATAACATTTTCGTGCTTCGTAATGGCGATTAACATTGACACGTGCGTGTAATGAAGTATCGAGCGAGGTTTTCAAATAGTTTCAAAAATATGTCATTTTCTATTTTTCTAAATGGCTTATGTGCACCTATCAGTACATTACCGGACTTCAAAATAATTGAAGGTTTATAAACTCATCCTCACAACGCGAAAATTACGGTTTCTCGGTCTGAGTTGTTCTTACAAGACATTCAATGTTTTAAGCTCAAGAAAAAGCGATAGTGTACGTATTTTCAGTGCGCTTACCCTTACGTTAGAAGAGAAAATCCTCTAAACATTGTGGGGGAAGAACACGATTTTTGTCAAGAATTTCTCGTTGACATTCATAATCTTTCTAAATTGTGTGTTTCAACAGTCCAACGCCTCGCAATGTTGTTCAAAAGACAAATAATTTTTCCACTTGGTCCTATTTTTAGGGGGAGTTTTTCGATAAAACAATGTTTTAATGTTCTTGGTACATCAAACAACCGACAATTCTTATGTAACGACAATTCTTATGTATTCAAAACATTATCAAAATGTTCCAAACCATTCATGCTGATAATATTTTCTCCCACAGAATTTTCAAGACATATTTTAATCACAAGGTATTTCAAAAACTAAGTGTTTATTATTTAAAATAAGGGGAGAAAATATAATTAAAATATGATCTAATCGACTCAATGTGCTGAACAGTAAGAAAAGGTTTTATGGTTTGATCTTATACCCAACAACATCTTAATTTCACGATGATTCTGAAGTCATAAGGTGGTTAGGTTAGGAATCAATCCTATGATCCAACCAGAACCGGAGGATCTACCCAAGGATAATCCAAAGTTAGAAATAGCAGTCCTTAGGTATGATTGGAGATGAATGTATATGTGAATAATGCCGACTAAGATTGAGCTAACACTGGAACAATCACAACAAGGTGTAGTAATGACATCTTGGTAAGCAGTGAAGGCATTGAAGAATTAAAAGAAAATGTAATTCCGGATTAGTCACCATATTTTAAGGCTAACAATCTTCCCCCTAATTGTTAACATTAGATTCACCCTTATAACATAAGATCCGGAGGTATGGTAAATTGAAAGAGAAATTGAGCCATATTATTAGAGAGAAAAGAGAAAAAGATGGGAAGTTGTGTGTGTGGTTGAGAGAAAACCAAGAAAACACACACTTACACTTTTACAAATGTGAACTTCTTCCCTCCATGGAAGTATAGAGGGGGTATTTATAGTCCCAGGCTTGACTAGCTAAACTAACCCGACACGACTATAAATGATAAATGTAATTCCGGATTAGTAACCATATTTTAGGGCTAACAAAAGACCTAAACAAGGTATGCCCTAAAGACGGTTATCCACTATCGGAAATAGACTGGAAGGTGAAATCCCTCTGCAGATACCCCTTCAAGTGCTTTTTAGATGCATATAAAGGGTATCATCAAATAAAAATAGCCAAGGAGGATGAAGAGAAAAAACGTTCATTACAAGCCAAGGGGGTATTCTGCTATTCTAAAATGCCTTTCGGCTTAAAGAATGCCGGAGCAACTTACCAGCGTCTAGTAGACAAAGCATTTCAAAATCAAATTGGTAGAAATTTGGAAGTGTATATGGAAGACCTAGTAATCAAAAGCCGCACGGAGCATGAAATAATAAAAGACATGGAGGAGACATTCAAAACCCTGAGGGAAATAAACATGAAGCTAAACCTAAAGAAATGCACCTTCGGAATAGAGGAGGGCATGTTCCTGGGATACAAAGTGAATACAGAGGGAATAATGGTACGTCCGGACAAGGTAGGAGCTGTTTTAAACCTGCTATCCCCAAAGTGTCTAAAAGATGTACAAAAGCTAAATGAAAAGCTAGCAAGCCTAAACAGATTCCTTTCCAAATCAGCAGAAAAGTCACTATCATTCTTCAAAACTTTAAAGAAATGCATAAGGAAGAGTGATTTCCAATGGATTGCGGAAGCCAAGGCTGCGTTCAAATAGATGAAAAAATTGATCGCAGAACTCCTAACGTTGACTGCACCAATGGAGAGAGAGAAGAATTGATTGTGTACCTTGCTGCTGCACGAGAGGCCGAAAGTGCAGTTTTAATGACGAAAAGAGAGGCAAAGCAAATGCCAGTTTACTTTGTTAGCCACGCCCTGCAAGGTCCAGAAATAAATTACACGTCAATGAAAAAATTGGTACTAGCTTTAGTACATGCAAGCAAACGGCTAAAAAGATACTTTCAGGCTCACACAATCATTGTCATCATGGACTAACCAATCAAGCAGATACTGTCAAGACCAAAGGTCGTAAGAAGGCTACAGAAATGGAGTATTGAGCTAGGTGAATATGACATACAATACAGACCAAGAACGTCAGTCAAGGGACAAATCTTGGCGGATTTCATAGTGGAACGTCCAGAAGACGACCCTCTAGACACATCCATGGAAGCGGAGGAGGACCTTCCGTGCCCATAGACGCTGTTCACGGACGGATCATCCTGCGAAGATGGTTCCGGAGCTGGTCTGATACTTACAAATCCGGAAGGAGCAGAATTCACTTACGCCCTGAGATTCAGGTTCGACGCAACCAATAACGAGGCTGAATATGAAGCTTTAATAGCCGGTCTAAGAATCGCAGAACAAATAGGTGTAAAAAATCTTCAAACAAATTTGGACTCCCGTTTAGTAGCTAATCAGGTAAATGGATTTTACATAGCCAAGGAGCCTGCCATGATACAGTACTTAGAAAAAGTAAAAACGCTCTCCAGGAGCTTCAAAAAATTCTCAATCAAGCAGGTACCCAGAAGTGAAAACAAAAAAGCTGATGCTCTAAGAAAAATCGCATCCACCAGCTTTGCCCATTTAACTAAGCAGGTCTGGGTTGAAGAGCTTAAAAAGAAGTCTATAAATGAAGCAGAAGTGTTAGAAGTTGTGGAGGAAGAGGGAGACACATGGATGACCCCAATCTATAATTACCTCACAAAAGAAAAACTCCCCGCGGAAAAGGAAAAGGCAAGAGTTGTACGATGCAAGTCAGGAAGGTACGCTTTAATCAACGAAATCCTATACAAGAAATCCTATCTTAGACCGTGGTTACGATGCGTGGGGCCATTACAAGCAAATTACTTCATAAGAGAAATTCATGAGGGATCTTGCAGCATGCATGCCAGAACAAGATCTATGGTAGCAAAGGCCATACGGACAGGATACTACTGGTCAACAATGCATGCGGATGCAAGAAAATTGATAAGGGCATGTCAAGACTGCCAGGTTTACTGCCCCGTGCCAAGAAACCCGCAGCAAAAATTGACTCCATCATGTCCCCATGGCCATTATACAAATGGGGAATTTACGAAATGGATCGAAGCAAAACCTGTCGCAACAATAACAAGTAATCAGGTCAAAAAATTCGTATGGGATAACATAGTCTGCAGGTTCGGTCTGCCAGGGGAAATAATATCTGATAACGGAAAGCAATTCAGAGACAACCCATTCAAAGATTGGTGTGAATAGTTATGCATCCGCCAATGCTTTGCTTCCACAAACATCCACAAGCCAATGGCTTAGTAGAAAGAGTAAACAGAAGTTTAGGAGAAGGAATAAAGGCACGACTGGATGAAAGGTGCAAGGATTAGATTGAGGAACTTCCACATGTCCTATGGGCGCACCGCACCATAATCAAATCAAGCAATGGAGATACGCCGTTCTCACTCACGTACGGAACGGAAGCAGTAATTCTAGCTAAAATTGGCATGCCTACCATGAGGACAACGGAGGTAGACACGGTGCAGAATGATGAAGACCTGGAAATCAACCTTGATCTTTTGGAAGAAATAAGAGAGCAAGCGGCAATCAGCGAAGCAAAGAGCAAGGAAAAAATGGAAAAATATTACAACTCTAAAGTCCGTAACACAAGCTTTAAACCTAGAGATCTTGTGTACAGGAGCAATGAGGCCAGCCATACAAAAGAGAGCGGGAAGCTTAGCCCTAAGTGGGAAGGACAATATGAAGTAACGAAAGCACTAGGCAACAGAGCGTACAAGCTCAGGGACCGTAATGGAAAGCTCCTTCCGCGAACATGGAACGTCCGCAACCTTAAAAAATGTTACGTGCATGAAATGTAAGCACCCTTCCCACACAAGTTTGGCAGCAGAAGGGGCAGTGTTTGAATTTCTTTTTTCTCATGTAATGTCTTTTATTAATGAATGAAACGTGAAGCCTAACTACCTTCACAAGTTATTTAAAAACTTTACTTTTTTCCTTATACTTTGCAAAGTTATTTATATATTATATGAACGGTAAGACACGCACGCAAGGGGGCACGACCCCATAAACACCAGTTTTTATTTTGCATAATACAAGGATGAGCAACCTAACAATTAACTCATGTACATAAGAGGTTTGCAATCCCAGTACCGGGAGAATAACCCACAAATATTCAACTAAGACTATTACTGCAAACGTATAATCGCGATATTAAAAGATAGCAACACAAAAAAACAAAAAACATGATACAAATTGTTAAGTATTATATAACGGGTGAACAAAAGCATGATACAAATTGTTAAGTACAAATGACCACAACAAAAAGGCCACACACGGTCGCGGTAGAAGTTACAACATACGACAAAAGGACACTCTTACAAGCAGTAGCCTCAACTAACCACAGGGTGCTCCGGCGTGGTATCTAACTCTTCCTTCTCAAATACAATTGAGGAAGGAGGAGCTTCAGTATGCGGTATGGTTAGAATGGAGTCGGCTTCAACAAAAGTAGTTGATAAAGCAGTAGTAGTAGCTACGGCTGCTGGTGCACCTGATGTGCTGGCCTCACCAACTAGGTTCTCTACGGATAGCAGCTCAACAATAGGAACCAAGGCATCAGAAATAGATAACCGTCGGGACGCATCACTTTCCTTAAGTTTCCACACGTGAGCATAGGCTAAGTCCAGAGATAAAGACAAAGAAGTCTCTCCAATAACCACCTGATCTTCCAATTGGTGAATGAGAAGCATAAGTTGATCAGGTGATGGCTGCATCTGCTCGGCCTCCAGAGTTTTAGCCGCAAGACCTTCCAGACGAAGAAGATCCATAAGATCAGACATACCTGGATCTTTATGAGAGGCCAGCTAAGCAAGGAAAAGGAAATCAACAGCACGAAGGGCATTCACAGCAGCAACATAGTTTGCCTCCACGGTAGGGTCATAAGCAGCAACTTCAGTAAGCACTCGTCCAGCTTTCCCATGATCTATACCAGCCGCAAACCCATCCTGTATCCCCTTATCAATGGCACGGCCTATGACCCCTCCCAGAGCTGAAAGATATTCTGGTGATTGTAAAAATTTCATAACCACGAGTCTGAGCCCACGGCTAAGGATCCACCTTCGACCAGCTATGGTAGTCAAATAATGAGGGTAAAACTCCTTATCCAGATAAAGAGCCACCCTCATAAGTTTCGCGTCTAACTCCGCAACCCTATCACTGAGCACCTTGACTTGCATATCTTGAACTGCCTCAATCTGCTCCTTAAACAGTTTATACCCCATCACTTCATTATGGAGGTCAGAACATGTAATCTCCAGTGCAGATACCTGCAAAGTTAAAATGATTATTCAATAATTCAAAAATAGGACAAAGATTAAAGATATAAGAGACATGTGTAAGTACCGGATCAACAAGCTTGTCTTTCTCAAACTCAAGAGAGGAAGCCTTGACACTCAACTCATCACAAGACAACTGTAAGTTGGACAAATAAAAACAACATTTAAACGGCAGTGTAGCCCGATCAGTAGTTATTTTCGCGATAAAGTAAGTTCAAACACTTGAAGCGAGGTTAAATCACTTAATTTATTTATATTTTGGTTTATCTAATCTAAGTTAATTCTAATCTAAGTCAACCTATGCTAATCCTATGTTAGTTCTAATCCTAATTCTAACATGTAAAAGGGAGGTTTCAGCCTGAGAGACTGGCACAGGTTTGGTTTTGATGACTCAATCAAATTCAATACTACTTTAACCACGCATAGCAAACCTGACAAAGATGAAAGAGCGGTAGAGCCTTTAGATAGAAAACTGTATTAGCCATCATTAATCCATAAAAGGTTGGTTTGTTTATTCGTGCAATGATTACTTAGCTCGAAGAGGCATATCATTCTTAGACTTAGGCGGGACTTCATCCTAAGACCTAGACACATTAATTCTGTCACAATTAAAGCATCAGCATAAAGCATCCTTATTACCTGATTATAATTCATCTTAGGGATTAAAGCAATGGTGATCTTGTTAAACCCTATCTCATAGAGACTTTACCCACTTACTGCTTAATGGCAATTTATACACTAGTAGTCCACTTGTCCAACTATCTAATAGAATCAGAACATTATTTGTTAAATTATCTAGACTCACCTACTAGTCAACATGTTCAATAAACCAAAGGCAATTTTCGTTAACTAGTTAAGCCAGAAGCATATCCTTAGCACGATTTTAGAAGGATAATATTTGTGATCCTATGATTCTAGATGTATAAACTACTATATGGAGAGCTATCCCGGCATCTAGATTACTTTGTCCGTATCACTAGATCCAGTAGAATGATAGATCGCTGATATGTGTCTATTCACATATCATTTTTTCTTTACTAAAATATGCTTAAATAACCAAAAATACATAGAAAATGCATTGTATATGTGTATTTTGTATTATGCAGGTAGCGGATATTCAAATAAGGACAAAAACGAAGCCAAAACGGACAAAACCGAGCACGAGATTGGAAGAGCATGAGAAAAGCGAAGCCAAAGGCATATTCATTAATAGGCTAACCCGTACCCATTTTGTGGGCCGGGTCAGCCCATTAATTGATATTAACCTTAGCCTAATAATGCAAGTCCATCAAAAGTCTAATTCACAAAAAATCAATTATCCATATCCTGGCCCAAGTTAAAGTCATAAGCCCAATCCCACACCCGGTCCAAAGTCAAATTAATAAAATATTGGGTCAATGTTACTATTCACTCATCCCTTTCCCTCCTATTCACCTACAACAATAATGCAGGGTAAAACCCATTCACCCACACGAACCCTTCTAGAAGCCTTACCTGACACGTTTGACACACTCATTAAGCCACGCTGGCAATCCTTAGCATTTCTATTGGCGAGTGGAACGTGGAAGAGGATCAAGGGCTCATATTGATGGATTCAGAGTTTGTTGAAGATCAAGGGCTATGAATGGATGAATGAGGCGCTCTTGAAGACCTAGAACCTTCTGCTTATCACTATAAATAGAGGGGCTTAGTCACACAGTAGAAAATCATCTAGCTTAATATAGTTTTAGTAGCTTATTTAGTGTAATTTTAGCTTATTGTCTTTTTATTAATGTAATTTCCTTTTAAAAGCCTTGTAATCTCTTTTGATATTAATAAAAATCCAGTTTCATTTAAATTATGTTTTGAATTCTAGTGTTTATTTTATACAAATTTACTTAAAATGTGTTTATATACTACCTAAAAAGCTCAATAAGCTCACATTTCCTTATAAGCTATCACTTATTCAGTTAAGTCTCCCTTAAGCTTAACTGAATAAGCTGTTTGTCTTAAATCCACTCAAAGAAACTGAATAAGCCATTTGGAAGATAAGCCAGATCTGGAAGCGCTTATAAGGCTTATTCAGAGCTTATTCCTTAAGCAGCTTGTAGATTTAAGCTCTTTTAAGCAATTTAGATCCCTATTTAGCTGGGATCAAGGTATATTTACTTTTTCTCTTTTAAGCTTAAATTCTCATTTAGCTTATTGCTCTACTTATTTGTGCTTTTTCTATGCTTATTCTATCTAATGTTAGCTTATTATGTCTTGTTCTTAGTTTAAAATAGCTTAGTTTAAGTTTTATTGGAAACTGCTTAGTTATTAGTTAAAATAGCTTTTTAGTTTAGCTTATTAATTAGTGCTTATTTCTGAAAGGTTAATGCTTATTTGTCCTTAATTTTCATAGTTCTCAATCTGTTTTGTAAATTCATATCTTTTTAAGATCTGTTTTAGCTTAAATATGGTTTTTCTAGATTTAAAGGGGTGTTTGGAATAAGCAACTTTAGTTGTATAAAAGGTAGTGTAGGCTGTTTAAATCATCAAAATGAATTTCATAAGCTTAAATTAGTTCTAAATAGTAGTTTTCATAAGCTCAAAATAGGCTTTGTTAAGTTTTGTAGTTTATTTTATCAAAAATCCATGTCTGCTAGTTCTAAGTTATGCTAAATCACTTGTAAGCTGATTTTATAAAATTGAATGCTTAAGGTGTAGATTTTGTGCTCAAAAGTTGTGTCTTTTGCATCTTTATTAATCTGTCCTGAGTCATTTGTCTTTTGAAAAACCTTAGAGTGTTTTAGATTTAAAACAGTCAAGTATGGTAGTAGTTGGTTTGAGTCTAAATGGCTAATGTGCAGGTCAATTATGGTTAAATACTAGCTTAAATGTAGGTTAAGTCCTGTTGGTATTAGCTTATTATAATCTAGTGTCAATCTGTTTTGAGTTTTCAGTTAGTAAATAATAGTTTTTTTAGTCTTAATTTTAAGCAACAAGTTATCATTATTTTTCAAAAAGCCAAAAATTTGAGTAGTGTAATCTGTCAATTTCAGCTATCATTCCTAGCTTAATTCTTTAGTTAATTTGTTAATTTTCAGCTTATTTGTGTCATTAGAATGTCAATCTAAATCTGTTTTTGCTTTTTAGCTTAATCTTTCAGCTTTTTAGTTCTTAAGCTTAGCTTAAAATAGTGGTTTTAGTCCTTTAAAAGTGTTTTAGAGTAAACTGTTTTAATGCTTTTAGATTATTTTCAGCTTTTTTTTGCTTAGTTCTAGTCATTTGAGCTTATTAGGTCTAGGGTTTAAGCTGTCTTAAGCTTATTTGCTTTTCTAGTTGCATATTGAGTCCTAAATGCCAAACAGTTTGAGCTCATTATTATAGTTTAAATTTACCAAGTGTGTCACTTTTATTTGGAGCTTTTCCTAGCTTATTGTTAAGTTCTGTTAATAAGTCCTTTATTAAAGTTGTCAGTTTTTGCTTATTCTTTAGATTTGTCAAAAAGAAAAATTAAAAAAATATGTTTTTACCAAAAAGGAAGTCACAAGGTTCGAACCTGTGACATCCCCTTCACACACACAACACCTCAACCAACTGCCCTGGGTCTTTTTCATTTAAACCATTGCACCATTTATTATTTACACCTTTTTCGAGTTTTTGCTTATTTAGCTTATTATAATTTTCACAGCTTATTAGAATAAGCTGTGAATCCCATTTTTCTTCCTAAACCTTTATTATTAGTTCAAGAACTTTTCTTATTTTTTTCATAATTTTTAGTTTTCATTTAATATTTTTAATTGAGTTTTTAGTTTAAAAAACTTTAAAAATAGTTTTAAAAATAATGAAAATACAAAAAAAAATCTACTTCTAAAAATTAATTTTATCATTTTAGTTTAAGAAATTCGCATTTTAAGTTTTTAGAGTCTATTTTGATAATTTTTGTTTATCCGTTACTCCGTTAGTCGTTAAGTGTTTAACTGTCGTTAGAATTTAATTGTGTCTTTAATTCTAGTTTAGCGTGCATTTTATGTGTTTTCCCTTTGCGTTTTTAGATTTAGAATCCAAAATTCAAAATATTGAAAATTCAAGAACGCGATCACGAACCGAAACAAGGTTTTCAATTCACACTTCGTCGGGATACAACATCCGGGAGATAAAATATTGTTTGTCCTCAAACAATTTTTATCAAACGGGATACTCTCTCTATACTATTACTTATTTGGTATTTTTCCATGCTATAGAAAGGGTGTTGGTTGTTCATTAATTCACACACATAATACAAGTTTCTCTTTTATGTTTCTTTCTCTCTCTAAAATGTTCATCAAACCACTCTCTCTCTCTAAAACCACCTCTCTTTCTCTTTCCATATATGTTATTTGATTGTTCTACACTTTCCATGAATATGTCAACGATTTGTCAACCCTTCACGTTGCCAGAAGATGTTTGGAGACAAAGTTTTCACATTTCATAATTCCATAAATACATTGAGTTTTTTTACTTTTCACTTTTCAAGATCATGCCCTTTTTCCTTTATAAGGAGTATGGATACTATCAATACAACTACATTTCCTCTTTGTAAAATTATCCTAATAACTAATGTAGCTACATCCTCATATTAGCTCAAAGGATTCTATAACAAAGGGGCATACATTGTACTCCAGTGTCACTCAGTGCTATTCATCCAAACAGTAGCTACGTTTCCTCTGCTCAGACAGGACCAAATGAATATCATGCACTATATGTCCAGTCCAAAAAAGGCATCACTACTGAATTAAACTCTACCAGTGTAAAACTTTATGGATATTAGCAAATACTTGACTCCATTTCCTCCTTGCAAGGTTATTCTAATACCAGTACAGCTACACCCTCATACAAACATAGAATACTATCAAAAAGAGGCATCATTAAAAATTTGACATCACATAACAGTCCATTTCCAAACACAACTCTTTAACCTAAACAATCTTATCAGTACTGATTAAAATAAATGTTTTAAAACCCGAAGTGACCTGACCGGTTGAACTGGTTGACCCGTGAACCGGCTTGGAGACCAGGTCGGATGTGATCGGGTTGTTGCTTGTTTGAGAACCGGATTGAACCACCGGTTTTTCATCTACCCGGGTTAACCCGGATTGATAAACTCGGTCGGGTCATGATTTTTTTAATCTAACAAAACCATTTTTTTCCATAAACATTTCTAAGTTTAATTGACAAATTAAAGTGATGATTTATATTGTAAGTTAAAAAAGAGTTAACACTAACTTAAAACACCAATTTATATTGTCTTATTATAGTTTATTACAACTTGAAATCATAAGTTAATTGTTTTTGTAAATCGTTTCTATCGGTTCAATTGAACATATGATAAATTAGTAAAGATCATATACTATCTTCAATTTACTCCAAACCCTCACCAAATAACCATTCCTCCCCATATACTTAAAAATGCCAATCCCATCACAACTCAACCAAAACAACATTAATTCCACCACTAACCCTCAAAACCATCTACCCATTGCCACAAAATCCATATAACCCCCACTCTCATCAAATACTATACAACCTTCATAAGCTCCTAAATACCTAACTACCTCCACACACCCCCCTAATTGTAAACACAAACTAGTAACTACACAATCATTATTAAATCTTACTCATGTATATACCGCTGATACACACCGCAACTATCAATTCAAATGTCATATCTTAATAAAACGTCTAAAATCACAAGTTCCGTTAACATAGACGAAGATACCAATTTTGTAGTCTATTTGTCTGTCCCTCATATCATATTTGAGTGTCATTTCAGATAACCCCCGATATCAAACACTTTTAATTCAATTTAGCCCGAGGTACCACAATCAAGGATATTCATGGTAACGGCATTACCGTCTCACGGGACCGGCATATGTATGCTATGCCAGAACCCAAATGAGGCACCACCGGTTTTCCCTCCTCCGACTTGGCACAAAACAAACCCTACCTCCCATCGGAAAATCAAAATACAGGAACATATCAAACTACTTTTCGGGACAATCAAGAAGAGGGCAAAACTTCAATCAAGGAAACAACAATTATTAAGCTCTGAATTTTCAAGCTCCTGAATTAATCTAAGATCATGTTGTGACATTTTAGTTTGAGAATGAGGTTTTTTTTTTTTATTTTGTTATAAATAAGAATATTTTATAACAAATACATGAGTGAAAGTAATGGAGAAGCTACTTTGAGAGCCATGCAAACTCAAATGACTAATAAGAAGACGGAATTGCAGAATGAATTCAAATCTTCTTTTGATACAAGAACCAATAAGATAGAAAATCAAAACAATCAAATAATGAACATGTTAACTAATCTTACTATGCAAAAGCAAAATCCCTCGGGTTCGGGATCACTTCCTAGTAATACCGTAACTAACCCGAGAGGTGACGTGAAAACTATTACCACCCGAAGTGGTGTTGCTTATGATTGACTTACGATTCCACCTACTCCTTCTCCTCTCCCGAAGGAAGTAGAACGTGAAACCGAGGCAACAAAGGACAAGGTGCAAACTACAAGTTCAGAAAGTACCGCACACATCCAACCTCCGGTTGTCCAAGTTCCTATTCTAGAGCCCGAAGTTGTTCCGAAGCCTAATCTTAAACCGTTGATACCTTATCCTTCGAGGCTTAACAACCAAAAGCTTTGAGAGAAAGCTAATAATCAAATGTTGAAGTTTCTTCAAATCCTTTAAAGATTACACTTCGATATTAGCTTTGCGGATGCTCTTCTTCATATGCCGAAGTTTACTTCTACGTTTAAGAGTCTTCTAAATAATAAGGAAAAAATATTCGAATTAGCAAGTACTCCATTAAATGAGAATTGCTTGGCGATGCTCCTTAAGAAGTTGCCCAAAAAACTTAGAGACCCCGGCAAATTTCTCATCCCGTGTGATTTTCTGGAGCTACATGAGTGGCTTTAGCTTGCTAATCTTGCGGTTATCATTAATCTAATGCCTCTTTCCGTGTGGAAGAAGCTTTCGCTCCCGGAACTTACTCTGACTCGCATGAAACTTGCACTCGCAGACCGATCAGTCGCTCATCCGAAAGGTGTTGCTGAAGATGTTTTTGTAAAAGTAGGAAAGTTTTATTTTCTGGCCGATTTCCTTGTAGTTGATTATGATGTCGATCCTCGAGTTCCCCTCATCCTCGGGAGACTTTTCTTAAGGACGACAAGAGCTTTAATCGATGTACATGGTGAAGAATTAACTCTTCGAGTCAATGATGAAGCCATTACTTTAAAAGTTAGGCACACTTCGAGATACTATCATAATCATTATGATAAAATGGATCATCAAGTCAATGTCATAGACGTTGCTTGTGAGGAGTATGCTCAAGAAGTGCTCGGATTTTTAGATAGTAAAAAGAGTGGCAATCCCACTCCTTCAGATCCTATCATTGCTTCTTCTTCCCCCTCGTTTAATCCTTTTAAAAGAGGAGATTTCATTTTAGAAGAGATTGAAACTTGTCTTTTAAGTAATTCAATTCCACCGGGAATTAATGATGCTGACTTTGATCTAGAGGGAGATATTCGTCTACTTGAGAAGTTATTAAATAATGATCCATCATCTCCTCTCCCTCTGAAAGAATAATTTCGAAGAACCTTAAAATGATAATTTCTTCTATTGATGATCCTTTCGTTGAGCTTGAGCTCAAGGATTTACTTCTCATCTTGGAATACGCCATTTTTAGAAGGATACCGCATAAATTACCCTTTATAATTTCTAAAAAGTTAAAGATGAAGAAAAGGCCGCCTTTGTAACAGGTTCTTAAAATCACACAAACGGTGCCATCGATGGAAAATCTTTGACATTAAAGGGCATTGGACCCCCATTTTTTATACTACAAGATCTTAATGGAGGATGACTTCAACAAACCGGTATGGTTCAACATTCAAAGAAGGGTGAATCTGAAAATTCATAAGGTTATCAAAAAGGAAGTTATCAAACTCTTGATGCCGATTGATTTACCCTATCTTCAATAGTCTATGTGAGTCTCATTCATTGTGTGCCTAAAAAGGGTGGCATGACCGTAGTTGAAAACGAATATAATGAATTAATTCCTACTATGTTAGTTACGGGATGGCGCGTTCGTATTGATTACCGTAAGCTTAATGATGCTACTCGTAAAGATCATTTCCCGTTGCCTTTCATGGACCAAATGCTTGAACGTTTAGTGGGAGACGATATACTATTATTTTTAATGGAATTTACGGAATATTTAAAATTCCTATGGACCCGCAAAAGACTAAGAGAATACCACCCTCACTTGCCCTTATGGGACGTTTGCCTACCGACGTATGCCTTTTGGTTTATGTAATGCTCCGAACACGTTCCAAAGGTGCATGATGGCCATTCCATGACATGATCGAGGAAACAATGGAGGTCTTCATGGATGATTTCTCGGTCTTCGGGGATTCTTTCTCTTCATGCCTCTCCCATTTAGATAAAATGCTAAAATGGTACGAAGACACCAACTTAGTTTTAAATTAGGAGAAATACCATTTTATGGTAAAAGAAGGCATTGTTTTCGGACATAAGATTTCCAAATCCGGGATTGAGGTTGACAAAGCTAAAGTTGATGTTATAGCTAAACTCCCTCATTCGACTTCCATTAAAGGTGTTCAAAGTTTTTTAGGTCACGCCGGATTCTATCATCAATTTATCCAAGATTTTTCTAAAATCGCCCGGCCGATGACCCATCTTCTAGAAAAAGAAACCCTGTTTATTTTCTCAAAAGAATGTATTGAAGCGTTTAATATACTTAAGAAGAAGTTAACCGAAGCCCCAATTTTAGTTGTCCTCAATTGGGACCTACCATTTGAAATTATGTGCAACGCTAGTGATTATGCGGTAGGTGCAGTCTTGGGGCAACGTAAGACCAAACATTTTTAGCCTATACACTATTGTTAGCCTCAAAATATTAAGTCGAACAAGGAAACTCGATCTTTATTTATTAGTCATTATAATTGGCTAGAAAGGGAGTCGGGCTCGTGATATAATCTAATATTATATTTCGTTGCAGGCGAGCCCAAAAACCCGAGTAGACCTAACAACTTTACACCTAGGCTTCCGTCACCCTAGGGTAGTAAGTAACTATAAATACCCCTCTCTTCCACATGGAGAGGGTGTTTGGTTCTAATTTGATACTTTGCTTACTTAATAATAGGTAATCAACCATCTTTATTTTTCTTCCTACTTTCTCTCTCTAGTTTCTCTCTCTAAAATTCTTTCATTCTTCTATCTCTTTTCTTATGGTTTCTTATCATTGATTCATACCTATTTGTATGGAAGTGAAATGATATATTAGGGTACCGACATTTGGTGTCAAGAGCATAGGGGATACCGAGTTGTGTTCGTGTGGTTTAGCATTTTTTTTGGTTCGAAATATTTTTTTTCTATCAAAAGTGTGATTTTGATCTTCCTAACTACTCAAGGTTTAATCTTGTTTAAAGTTTAGGAGGTTTTAATCTTTCATTTTTGTTGTTCTTAAGAAATTCGGTTCATTTTTTATTGTTAAAAATATGTACCGAGTTTGAAAAAACTAATTCTACCAAAAAAATAGGATCACCGAGTTTGTGATTATACCGAATATTGTAATAGTGCACACATTTTTTGGTTTTATCGAAAAGTGTTCTAGGATTTCATTTCATTTTCGGTAATTAGAAAAAAATTGTAATAGATACACAAACTCTCGGCTCTATCGAGTTTTGTGTTAGGAAAGGTATTATCAAATTTTGTAATAGGCAAATTTGTTAGATAATTTCGATTTGTAACTTACCGAATTTGCTTCAAAGACTTGTTCGAGAAATTTATTCGACAAATCCTACCGAGTCTTGATTTGTCCGAGAAACCTACCGAGTTTGTTCCCGGATTTGGTTTACCGAATTTGTTACCAGATTTGGCTTACTGAATTTGTTACCCGATTTGGCTTACCGAGTTTGTTACCAGATTTGATTTACCGAGTCTGATACCAATCTCCCCCGAAGTAAGGTCTTTGAATCTTACTTCCTTGGACTTATTAAGATTGCTTTGTCGTTTAGTTCTTGAGTCTTTGTTTTGGTCTTTATCTTGTTGTAGGCTTGTTCCTTTATGCTTTGTTATATTTGATCTTGAGCCTTTGTCATTGTCTTTCAACTTTGTCTTTTGTTCCAAGATCTTTAAATCTTTATCCTTGTTTGTCTTTAACGTCTTTGCCACCTTGCGATCTTGTGTTTTGACCAACATGCTCATACTTTGCATCATCTTGAAAGATTGCCAACAATCTCCCTTGATAGACTTAATATCTTTGAAGGAAAATCTTGTATATCAAAGCTTGTGCCGAAGTCTTTGTCTTTAATTCTTGAGCTTTCATGATTCTTGAATCTTGATGCTTATAGTATGTCTTTGTAGTTTGAGTACTCGAGCTATGTGTATTGAATTCGACTTCAGCTGGAGATGAAGCATCACCATCTCATCTGTATGTAATCCATGAAATTAAATAGTTAGCAATAAAGCGGGTGGACGAATATAGCTTTGTCAGTCGTCCGGATTTGGTTAGATTAACCTCCGGTTCTGTAGGACCATTTTACAGTATAAATAATGTACATGTGATCAGGTAGATTTAGAGAATCTCCTTGACAGGGTTTCCAGCTCAAAGCGTAGGATCTTCTAACACAGATGTATTAGATTTGCCATGCTTGCTAGTTCTCATTATCGGAACGTCTCTAAGAAGACAACACGGTAAGAGTGAATAAGATAGTTACTATCTTTCTGATTAAGCTATCAATTCATTTCCTAGAATAAGTTTGATTCACATTGAATCGCACCATCATTTCTTTCCAGTTGACACAAGTTTGATTCATATAGAATCTCGCAAGTTACCTACCGCAGTGCTGTTTGATGATGACACTGGAAGGATTTCCATTCGTCATTGTGAATACTAAAGAGTATCACTCTGAATGTTCTGGCAAATTCACAAGGATAATACGTAGGACTCTTGTCAACAGCTTGTGAACTTAATGATGTTCAACAAGTGTTCTGTCATTGGAATGTGTCCTTATGAGATATATTTGATGTCTCTTCGCTCTAGACTCGATTAGTGCATTTGGTTTTTAGTAATCGGAGGATGGCAGCAGACTGCCACCTTTTCAATATTAACTAACTCGGAGTGAGAAAGTCAATAGAAGTTGTGTGTATCTCCGTGACAAATGAGACAAGTTTCTTTTGAGAGAAACTCGAATGGCTGAGGAGGGTTGTGCATTGCATCACTGGGTCCATGATGTCATCTTTAATACCAGAATTCCTATTTGTGAATCTGATAGATTATGTATTGACCCGGTTTTTGCCTAAGTTGTGTGGAGGGCTTCATTCTTTTCACCCTTTATCCATACATTTCTTTTTAATTCTTCAACCCCTTCAATTCATACCAAGACGTCATTACTAACACCTTGTTGTGATTGTTCCAGTGTTAGCTCAATCTTAGTCGGCATTCTTCCCTTATACACATTCATCTCCAATCATGCTTAAGGACTGTTGGTACTGGGATTGCTGCACGGCGGTTGCATGATATTGCTATGGTGACTGTGAGAGTCGCAATTACAAAACGGTATTTTGTTGTAGTTTGAAGCCATAATCCATTTTGTTGTGTCCGCATCCACATTTACTTGAGCAAACTTGCAGATACGCACATACTCAGCCTCTGTAGATGGACAATTGCAGTACAATCTTGGCTTCTTTACATTCAAGCTGACTAACTTATAACTAGGAACTGTATTCTCCAGATAGTGCTTTTGCGAGTATCAATGCATTTGGGCTTATGATCGGCATCTGAAAAAAAGCTGTTCAGTTCAAAGCACAGAACCCTTCGGATACCATGAGGTACATGTGCGAATAGTACCTCTTAAGATCGAAAGATCCTTTTAACCTCTTTGAGGTGTTTTTCAGTCAGTCTTGGCCTGATATCTTGCACAATAACATACACCGCTTGCACTATGTCTGGTCTAACTGATTGTCAGATTACTTGAGTGATGACCCGATTTGCTACGTAGTCAGTTTGGTCAACGGGTTCACACTCAAGTCTGCATCTAATTTAGGTTTCGTAGCATTGGTGTACCAATGCTTTGTCTTTTTCATACATGTTTTTTTAAGAATCTCTAAAGTTTATTTGGCCTGCCTGATTGATTAAAAATACCGTATAGGGATTGGTGGATCTTGAAGTCCTAATAAGAAATTTCATATCCCTCATTAGGCATCTCAATCACCGTGCATTAATTTTTCAAAACGTTTTGATAATTTAGTGTTTGCAACCGGCACACATGCTGGACATCTGGAACAAAGATAAATGTCCATCAACGTTTTAAAATCTACACAAGTAGAATGTCCTCCCCGTATTTTATCATGAATAGGGTCGGGTCAATGATACCTTTAGGTTAAACCTTAGAAATCAGGGAATTTTAGAGTTCGTATACCAGGCTCTCGGGGCTTGTTTCAATCCATAACATAAACCTCCTCCTTCAATGGACCATTAAGAAATGCCGTTTTCACGTCCATCTGATAAATTGGAAAAGACTTGGTGCAGAATTTGCGATAAAAATACATGACAGCCCTCCATTGCGAGCAACTGGAGCAATGATTCTCAAAATCAATACCATCTTCCCTGAGCATAAACCCTTTGCTACAAGTCATGCTTTTGTTGCGAATTACGTTTGGTCTTACATCTTTTTGGTTTTTCCATATCCACTTTAGCTTGATTAGTTCTTGCCAAAAAGGTTTGTCATCGAGTTCCCAGCTTGTAGTCTTATCAAACTGAATGAAGTTCTTCCTGCCATTGCTTCTTATCCATGCAGAATCAGCCATGGCTCTTTAATGTTTTTTGGTTCAACAATACTCACGTGAGTACGAACCTTACACATTTCAGGATCTGTGGCAAGTTTGTCGGTTTGTTAATTGCACTGGCTTGGGTTGGATTTCACGTACTTGAGTTAACGGGTGTCTTTTGGTCTTCGGTATTTGAGTCGTCTGGAGGTTTGATTACAAGGTATGCACATTTTGATTACCATTATTGTGTGAGGAAGATTCAGCATGTTCGTTTATACCGGGTGTACAAAAATGGATTGGTATAAATTCTGTTGATTAACGTTGTTTCCTCAGCATTAACATTTGATAGGAGTTGATTGTTTTGAGGTAGGTTGAATTTTCATGAAGGTTGTGTGTCTTGTGGAACAAAATTCATCGGTGGGAGGGAGAGATGATCCTTGTTGACAAGTGATGTACCCGCATTGAAAATTCATCGTACAAAGGACCGAAAGAAGATCCAACTCCTGTTTTGATGGAATGGAACTGTCGTATCTTGCTGAAGATGAAACATTTTGTAGTTTCTTGTGCAGGTCAGGGTCTTTGTCATTAATCTGACACCATTTATCGTTGTGGGAACGAGGCATGAAGTTGTCATTTAGCAACAGACGTCTACTTTGACATCTCTTTTGATCACATCAAATATGAGATGGATGGATACTGCTTCAACCTGTTCTCTTATTGTAGACCAACGATATCCCTTTGAATGTGTGGAGTATCCCACCAAAATGCACAGATCCCATTTTTCTTTTCCACATCTAATCAAATTTCACCATCTTTGTTAAGTAACAGATGCAATCCAAACGATGTAAGGTGTTTAATTAAGGGATTTTTTCTATCATTAATGATGTGATATGCCATTTTCTCAATAAGTTGGGATGATGATTGATTTGTTTTGAGTATAGGCATGCGGTTGCAATTTTGCTTTAGCCAAAAGGAATATAAAGGGAAGTTTAGAAGCAAAGCATCATCGAAATGCCTCAACGAGAGTGTTGCGGTTTTCGTCTTTTGACAACGCCGTTCTGTTCAGGTGTTCGAGGGCGTCCGCTAAGTTTGATGCTCAGTTCCTTCTCTCCTTTAAAGGAATGCATTGAGTGATTTGTTTATGGACTCAGTGCCTCTTGTCAGTAGAACAGAAATTACTGAGGCTTGAAGTTTCTTGGGTATCATCATGAGATAGTCTTTTAACTTTTCGGTTGTTTCATCCTTGGAACGTAGAAAGAGAGTCCACGTGTATCTGGAGTAGTCATCGACAATTATCAGAATATATTTCTTCCCATTGATACTAGCAACCCGCATTGGACCACACAAGTCCATGTGAAGCAAATTTAACCGTCCTTTTGAACTTGGAACAATCTTTGACTTGAATGAACGTTGTTTTGCTTTACTCACTTTCTCAAAGAGGAACATAGTTGATCCTTGACATACTTTCGTTTTTGGTAACCAATCACAACATCTTTCTTTGAAGAAAGTTGATGTAGTTGATGTTGAGTGAGAAAGTATTCGATCAATAACATGCTTGTGTTGGTGTTGGTGAATGCTTTAGCCATGAGATCAGATTGGAGTTGATGAAGTTGTTTCTGAAGAGAAAATTGTATAAAGATACAGTTCCACGGGGTATACACGGTTAGTAAGTCGTTTCCCTGAAGATCTTTAAACAACAGTAGATTTCCGAAATGCAACCTCCAAATTCCCGCATCACAGAATGACCAACCGAGTGAAAAGATTATATTGAGGACCTTCGAGCGTAGTTATACCCTTTTGATCTCGTGAATATTTCCTTGAACAAACTCTCCAAAAACCAAGAATTTAGCGAAAATTGATCATTTGCCAAAACAACAGGTACACAAGTATTTGTCAACAAAATTTGCACTAGAAGAGATAGATTGCCCGTCATGTGCTTTGTGATCCAGAAGTTCAACTGGTATAGGATGAGTTTTACAATCTACAAGTGAATTATGAGACGATAGAATACATGACATATTGGATCCTAATGGGTTTATGAGGTTTTTTAAGACATTAGTTATCATAGATACCTTATATATAGAAGAAAAACTAACTTTCATTAGTACACTTTCGTTTCTAAACTGTAGGTACCATTTCCTTTTTGTCTTAGGAACCCATGTATATGCTGAAGGGATTTGTTGTGTATCTACCATTTCAACGCCTACTAGTCTTCTATGAAATCCTATAGTAACTCTTTGAATTTGTGATAGTGGATTCTGATGCAACTATTTTCTTATGGGGTGTTGCAATAGATTTGTTCGCTTGACTTTCGGGTTTTCTAGTACTAATAGGTACTTTTGTAGGCTTTTTAGTTCTAGCATTCACGTCATTCAAATACTCTAGAAACTACAAGCTCATCTCTTAGCGTGAGATTCTAAAAGTTAAACACACATTTTCCACAAGTAGCACAAACTAGTATTAACATTCAAAGTTCTGGTACTTTTTAAATATCAATTACATGCAGGTTCAGACTTTGTTTTTATTAGAAATACTAGAAATCCTACGGTGTTCTTCTACTTCCTTCTGCTTAATCTTTACTTGACTATTGTTTTGCACGACCTTATCTTTCATTTGATTGCTCCTAGGCTTATTGGTCTGCTACATTAGTTGTATGTGAGCTACTCCTTTAGATGAAGTACACACAAGGATTAGTATTTAGAAGTCTGAAGTCAACTATGGTTGCTCTAGTTTGTGTAGGTACTACTTGCAATTTCGATTCATGCTGGTTTAATCACTTTTGTGTTTCTTACAGCTTGCATTGCCTGTTTTAGGCAAATTGGTGGAGTGACTGGTTTTGATTATATACCCTCTGACTCTTTAGTTTTTGAACGACTTTTTTCATTTGCAAAACTTTATTCTCTCAAGAGGTTTAAAAAAGGAGCCGGTTTTCCTAAAATGGTGGTTTTGGAATCCTTTGAGCATTTGGTGTCGAACAAACAGATTGGTTAATCAAAACTTATGTCCACAGATTTTCCTTTGCCCTTTGTCAATGAGTTTCTTTAACTCCTAATTGCAATATTCTTGTCTTGTGCAGTTGAGCTTTTTCAAATCTTGTATTTCCAAATATTGTTTCATGTTCCTTACGAAATACATGTGACGCCTTTTTATTTGCAAAACTGTGTCATTTTTCAGTTGTTCTTGACATTGTTGTAAAGCGATTTCAAGAAAAATTAAGTGTTTTTCTAATTTAGCAAAACTTTGTAAAAGCTCAGTGTAAATCTCTTTACTTATAAATTCAGTTTGTTCAGAAAGCTTTTGTGCAAGACAGTCACATTCCCTGACTTTATAAAGATATAAGCATTGTAATTCAGTGATCTCATCTAAATCAAATGAAGATTGCATAATAGAAACAAGACCTCTTTTAGACACACATTCTTGCAAAAGCATATCATACATGTTGGAAAATTCTGCCTTATCAGATTCAAGTTCATCAAGTTCATCTTCAAGAGATTCAACGTACTTTAAATCTGCATGCATTTCTTGCTTAAGTTAGTACAATGCGAAACTTATCATTCTGAATCTAAGGGAAAGGGGTCATCAAACATATCTTAATAGGATTTCCAGATCTTGCGCAGTTGGGTTACGAAGGATGAAAGAGGTCGTTTGGATGTTTTACCCATGCTTGATTGACAATTTCTTTAGGTGAATAATGTGATTCGTCATGACATTATTTGCTTGTTTTCTTTTGCTTATTGATTTAGACACTGGCTTAAGCCACATAAGTATTTATTTTTTGAAAAAATATTTGGTTTTGTTTTCACAAATGATTTTCTACACATTTTTTCTTTGTTATTTTCATTTGCCTGTGCGAATCTTGATTTCATAATGCTGGACGGGGGGTTTTTAAAATTTTCATAAAAGACTATTAACTTTGTGTAGTCAAAAGGTTTCACTAAGTCTTTATTCCAATTTTGATCGACTTCTCGTTTTCATGGAGTCAGAGTCTCCTTCCCGGATCGGGGACGAGTTTGTTTGCAGGATCAGATTGGTCATGTGGGATTGCATACAAACACGGTACTCTCATTTTGAGCCTTTTTAAGGTATCTTGTAATTTGAAATGTAGGTTTTCCATTAAATGTAAGGGCATTTGGGTTCGCTAAACATATGATATGGTTTGGATTGATGACTCCATTTGTAAACAATTTCATTCTAAAACTTTAACTGGTTTTCCATTGAAATCCTTTTTGTCAATCGTCTTTTCTTCCATTAAGGCTTCAAATAGTTATTAACTTTGTTTTTCTTGATAAAGACCTTCGTTTAATGTGACCTTGGTTTAAAGATCTTTTTTGACTAACTCATCATGTTTCCTCTTAGGACAATTGAAATTTCATAGTGCGTTTTAACTTTTAAACCTTCTTTCTGTCAATTTCCTTTTAAACTAATAGTCATAGGTTTTCATTTAACTTACTTTCAAGTTTGTCATAGTCAACTGTATGATCATTAAAGGCCTTGTACCTCTCAAACTCAGTCTGTTTATTTTGAAGTGCTCTAGGCAACTATCCGAATATATTAGATTCACCTAGAGTTTACTAGGTTTCCGCAAGAATTAGATTTGCACTCAGTTAATTTTAAGTCAATGTTGCATTTTGCTTTCTTTTTAATTGCTTTTAAATCTCTTTTTGTTTTATTGACATCATGCTTTTAAATTAGCAAGTGCTGAACACGCTCATCATCACATTCTTCAGCATTTTGGTCAGCATGATTATCATTATCACACATTATCGATGAGTCAGGAGTGACAGTATATCACGTTTCCACTGCACATGTGTTACTAATGGATTCAGATTGGTCATTGTTGCATGTTTTGGCAAATCATTATCATCAGTATCGTATTGTACCTGTTCCAATGGCTCAGCGTCTGTGTCTGGGTCTGCATTAGGAACCTCCTGAATTTTTGCCATGTAACTGTAATGTGCTTCCAACTCTTGTTCATCAATCTCTTCATCCGTGTCTGCTAGCCAGTCAGATTGCTTTGCTTGAAGTTGAACACCTTTCTCAGCTTGTTTACACAGCAACATCTTTTCCTTGTGATACGTGGAGTCTTTAACCCGTTTTGGCTTTCTGCATTCCTTAGCATAATGACCAAATTCCTTGCAGTTAAAACACTGTATCCCAGACTGTTGCACTACTGGACCACCTACAGTTTCCCTAGCCCCAACAACATTCACTGCCCTCTGATTCCCAAACTGTCCAGTCTGATTGTCATTCTTGTACCTTGGAGTAGTATCCACATTCTTGTTTCTGGTGTTTGAGGAAGTTCTGAGGTTGTTGTTGGTAGGTTTGTAGAGTTTCTTGAAGTACTTTGCAATGAGAGCCAAATTTTTCTGCATGTCTTTATCCCTCTGAGCTTGTTCAGGATCACTGTCTTCTTCAGAAGCTGACTCAGATGGTGGTGTGATTGGTTTGGCTATCTCTTTGCCTTTGTATCTTGTAGTTGCATGAGATCTGGTTGGAAGTGAAGCTTTTGATGTTGGTGCATATGATTTGTGAGGTTTTGATGTTTGGTAATAAGGGTCTTGAAGTGTTTGAGCAGTAGCAACAAGTGCTAATGGGTTAGCATTCTTGGCCATTCTTTCAGCACGGAGTTCATTAACTTCCTTTTGGTATTGTTTCAGAATGTCAAAGAGTTTGTGATATGAAACTTCATCCAACTTGTGTTGTTGCTTGACAATTGTTACAAATCTTGACCATTCTGGTTGAAGTTGTTGAAGAAATTGAACATTGACTTGCATCGTAGCAACTGTCAAATTGTTTCTGATCATTTCATTCATCATCTTGTAGAATCTTGTGTAGTAAGACTCAATTGTTTCTCCATCGTGAGAGGTGAATTGACCAAACTCCCAAAATAAGTTTGTCTTGACATCTTGAATATTGAGTGATTCACCTTGTTGTAGCCTTTCGATGGCTTCCCACATTTCTTGAGCTGTCTGACATGCATCAACAGTTGAGTATATTTCATCTCCAATTCCAGTCAATATCAAATGAATCGCTTCTTTTTCTGATTCAAAATGAGCTCTGTTTTCAGGAGTCATATTCATAACTGTCTCGACTGTTGTTTGTTCAGGAACTGCTGGAGAATCCTCTGTTGCAGGAACAGCTGGTGTTGTGACAATCGTTGGAGTGTATGGACCTTTGAGAATGCACTTCCGTAAGGCATCACCATTTGGTCTTGTATCAATGTATCGTAAGAACCGTGATCGCCATTGTGCATATCGTCCTGTTGCAAGCATTGGTGGACGATCCCTTGAACCAGCTGCCATTATGTTGTTATGCATTTGACTGTCGGTTGTGGAAGTTACAATTAGAGTTGTCATGATGAATGATTTGTTAAATTATGAAGTGAAAATGATTATATTATGATAATTGTTAGATCGATACAATGATTAGTGATTGTATGTTAAAAGTGATGATTGTTTGTTAGATTAGGTGATATGTTGTTTAATTATGATTTGGTTTGGTTGAAATGAGTTAACGTAATAAAGACAGTATTACATAGGCAAAACGCAGTGAAGAGTCTTAAATAAAATGCAGTGAAGAATCTTAGACAAAATGCAGTGAAGAGTCTTAGACAAAACGCAGTGAAGAATCTTAGACAAAACGCAGTGAAGAGTCTTAGACAAAACGCAGTGAAGAGTCTTAGAAAAAACGCAGTGAAGAGTCTTAGACAAAACGCAGTGAAGAGTCTTAGACAAAACGCAGTCATGTCTTGAGACAAAACGCAGTCAAGAAATGAGTTGGGCAGAGTTCCTCCTAGGCAAAATGCAGTATTGGTCTTCAAATTAGGCAAAACGCAGTAGACAAATCGCAACCTGTAAAATCAACAAAAACGCAGAGACAAAATGCAGTAGTCAAAACGCAGTCCCTAATGAGACCAAATGTAGTACTGTTGTCCTTTACTAAATGACAAAACGCTGTGTCCTTTTTCTGACAAAACACTGGAGATAAAACGCAATGAAGAATTTTGCCAGAGAGACAAAATGCAGTGATGAAAAACACGACTTTTTCCACCTAAAAATCACTATTTTGAACGTTTTTGCTTGGTTTCTTTTGCACAACTTGATTCTAGAAGGCTATAACAACAATAAAAACACCAACTTTAACACTATAATCGTAAGAATCAAAGAGTGTCAAGAATGAGACCATAAACCTTGAAAAACCAACTTTTGATCGAATCTAACCAAGAAAACGCACACATAATCTAACTAATCATCCCATGAGCTCTGATGCTAAATGTCGAAGCCATACAAATCACTTACATAATCATGTTTGGTTACTTGGATTAAACAAGAAAATAAGATGAGATGATAAGAAGATTTATAAAGAGAGAAACAAGAGCAAGAAAGTAGAGAGATGGTTGAATTACTTACACAAAATACAAATGAGACCAACACCCTCTCCATACTTGGAGAGGGTTATTTATACTTGCACCATAAGGCTTTCATGCATATAGGCTTTCTATGGGCCGGGCTTGAGATTACTTGGAAATACTTTGGGCTTTAGCCCATAACACGTGACCGATTAGATTCCATAAATGAGCCCGTTTACCCTTTCGAGCCTATTACAACATTATATAAATAAAGACCGAGACCTAATATTCATAATGAACAAACTTTATTGTTCGACTTAATATTTTGAGGCTAACAAATGTAATAGTAAACTGTAATGCAGTAGAATGAATGAACAATGAATATAACCAAAAAGATTCAATATTATTATGATAAATAATACGAGTACTCTGTCTAGTACTAGGATTTACAACCTTGAAGCTATAAAGAAAGACTGATTGATGTGTTACTAAACCATAACCTAGAATCTCCTTGTATACACCAAGAAGTCCTTTACAAGATAACTATGAATATTCTAAAACATTAAGCTTATATGCATATCTTTCTAAATATATAGAATATACACAAGATCTTATGAAATAAGCTCTTGTAGCTTTTTTAAACACCACAGTTTCAAATGTCACTTAGAAAACCTTGAAAAACATTCTTCAAACTTAAACAACTTTTAAAAACAGCCTCAAATAAGCTTAATACTTAAGCCAAAGTTTACCAACTTGACAACAACCCATACCACTTCCTTTTTGACCCGTTTTCATTGTAAACCCAAACACCCCCTTAATTTTTAAAAGTGATTTTTAAACATATAAAAGCTAAATTTAACTGAACTTTTTAAAAGACTACTACTACTTATGCAATTTTAAACAATAAAAAGATAAAAAGCTGAACAAATAAGCACTTAAAAAGGATGATAAGCTAGAATAGTATTTAAGCTATTTTTGACAGTTTTGGATCAAATTGCATGAAAATGAAGTGAAAAGCACTAAAAGGCATGCTTAGGCATAAATGAACACAAATGAGCACAATAGAGCATTAATAAGCTAAGAATAAGCCAATAAGCAATTGCTACAGTAACTTTTTAAGCAAAATTTAAAGAGAATTGTACCTTTAACCCTTGCTCAAAACAGGGTTTTTGAAACCTAATGAGCTCAAAAACTACCCACAGCTTATGAATAAGCTAAAACTAAGCAATCCCAATAAGCCTTCCAATATTGCTTATTCATCCATTCTTGATCCAACAGTAACCTTGTCTTTTGAATTTCTCTTAAAGTTGTATAATAATTTAGAAACAAGTTATAAAGTATGCCTTAAATGAAAGCTTAAAAGTTTTTAAGAGACATTTGCAATTTAGAACACAAATATAAAAGGGACTGAATTTTCATTAAAAAGTGAAATACGAGTACATAAAAGACTAAACTTGAAAACTTAATACACTTAAAAAACATTTAAAACACTAAAAAAACTACACCTTGCCCCAATGGGCTTACAAAGCTTAAATAGGAAAACACAAGCTAGGGTTTGGGACATGGTCGTCTTTTTTGTCTTCACTTGGGTGTGCTTTCTTGTAGACACACAAAAGAAGTGTGTTTGTTTTGTGAGAGCCTTCAAAAGCTAATCCCAGCCATCCATGGTCCTTGTGCTTCTTTTAATTTGATCACAGCCCTCGAATCTTATCCATGAAAAATGGGTGGATTGCCAGCTTGGCAGTCTTACAGCTGGGGTGATAGTGGAGAAGGGGAGGGATGATTGTCCATGGGGTTGTTTGGGTTTGCAGGATAAAGGGGAAGAAGGAGACCCGTGATTGGGTCTTGGGATTTTAAAAAAAGCGGGAAAAAGTGTTATAAAGGGTGACAGGGACGGGTTTGGTGGTTTGCCAACTTTGGTCCCTAAAGGTGTGTGTGGTGTTTGCAATTTTCGTCCTTGGTTAATGCAAGTTTGGGGACTTGGCAGTTTTAGTCCCCAAAGGTTATACATGGAGTTGCAGTACACGTCCTTGTTAGTTATAACTCTTTGACCTTGGCAGCTTTGGCCCTTGTGGTATTTCTTTGCCAAATTGGCAGCTTTAACCCTCCTCTTTGTTTTCTTCCTTTTCTTCTTTAAAACAAGTTAGGGATTTAACAAGTTTAGTCCCTAAACTTGTTTTTCTTGACTTTTTGGCTTCGGGCCTCCTAATATACACTAGTGTCTCAGCACCACTAATGTCTTCAGCAGTAGAAACTCTTGAAGGACTGACAGTACTAATAGAAGCACTAGCAGTCGTAACAGGTACATTGGCAGTAGTAAATCCTTCAGCAGTACTAATATCAAAATGATATTCCATGTCTTGCTCAAGATGTACCAATGAGATTGAACACTCTTCTTATGCTTTTGAATCGCGTATGTTGTGTTGTAATCCATTGTTTTGAAATCTTCTAATTGATGGAAGTGCGGCTTTATCTTGTCACCTCGAATCGTGCCTTCTTTTGGCACTTACCTTTGGAACATGATGGACAAACGTCTTATTACTCTTCTTGTTACTTCTTCGGATTTTGAAGAATCATGCCATCAGGTAGACACTCCTTTTTGCTTATTGTAGCATTGTTTTGATATTGTGTTCGTGTCGGCCATGCTTAAGTAGGATGATTTATAATCGTCTTATTGAAATGAATTAGGACGCTTCTTCATTTGAATAAGGAAATTATAAACCACCGAACCATAAGTTCATAATTCATCACTTATATGGATTGGGACGCCTCTTTATGTAAGTGACGAATTGTGAATGAGTGGGCTTATGTGTATCTGGCATAGCGTGCGTTCGTTTGTACGAATCATTCTTTGGGCTATGAACTTCTTTCGACTCGTGATTTGTTATATGGGATTTTCTGAATGTGTATTGACCGCCGCGAACTTGATGAGCTAATAGTAATGAACCATCAACTGCTTCCAAGAATTGACGACTTGTTAAATTCCTCGTTTCCAATGGCCTCTTCTTCGATTCATGTATTTTATCTTTTCATTTAAGAATTCTCGCGACATTCAATCCGTTCTCTTATGCACGTTGCATGTATTTGATGTTTTGACTTTTTCTCATTTAGTTTTGTTAGAAACCTCGACGACGACATGAGTATAACCGCAACTCTTCTTGAGCAAGTGTAAAGCGAACAGGAGAAATCGAGCGCCGGGACGGCGCTCCCTTAAGGAAGGGAGGATGTAACATTCCGTATTCAAGGTCATTATTTTACTCCGAGCTTTAATTCTATTTTCATTTTTAAGCGAGTTGTTAAGTTTTACGTCTACCCGATTTAGTAAGAAATTCTCGTTTTTAGCTTTTGCGTGAGCCGTAATTAGAAACCTATTCCGTCTTCGCATCGTAAGTGATTTATTAACCTCATATTATTCCCCAATAATTATAATTCTCATCATTTTCATTTTCCGTTGTGATTCGCGTTTCCGAATTTTCTTGCTAAAACTCGCGTTTCTACCTTAAACCTTACCTTTTTCTTTTATAACCTTATCCTACACTTTAATTAAACTATCACAAACAAAAATCAAAAAATAAATAAATAATTTTAGCCTCCCCAAGACCCTAAAACCGGATTTACCCTTTCCCACACTCCACCATACTTCATTTTTCCATAAAACCACTCATTATACTCTACTTTCCATACATGCAAACTAACTATTCATTTCACCATTTCAAAAGTTTTCTTCCTTTCTTCTTTGCTCCCTTGGCTGCCGAATTCAAACACATCACCACCACCATCTCACAAAATTATTCAACTCATTTTAGGCTTTATAACACCATCCTTTTGCATCTTGCAAAGATTGGTGTAGTTTCTTGAAGATTTGAAGGTGTTTAGGACTAGTTTTCTTGGAGTTTCTTGAAGATTTTGATTGGGTTTTGATTAGAAGAGTGTTACCATTGTTAGAAGGAGGTTATAAGGTTGTTAACATTGGGTTACTTTGGTCGAATTCAGCAAACACAAGAAGGAGGGTATTCTTGTTTGATTCCTAGTCTCAATCTCTCTTGTAGTAAGCCCTAATTTTCTTTATTTGTCTTATCTTTTTATTTACTTGTTTTCTTTAATTTATAATCCATAAAAATGGATGTTAGATTCTGAAAATATTAAGTTTTTATGTTTACTAATGTGTCTAATCATTAGTTATGGCATTGTGTTAAATTTTAAAGAGAATAAAATGATGTTTGGATTGGATTATAATAGGGTTATGAAACTGTTTTTACATCAGTAGCAAAACAGATGGATTACGAAATATTTTTGGTAATAGGGTACCTGGTAAATTTAATAATGATGTTGGTATGTGTCTAAGGTATATGTGGTTAATTGGATAGAGCCGTATCTCCTCCGGATGAGCTAGATACGGCCAATTTACTAAAACTAGTCAATTTTTGCACTCAGTTGGGAAACGGGGTATAACCCCATATTTTTGCACTAACTTTCTGAAATAAAAAGTTGTTCCCTGTAGAGGACACTTATAGCTACCATCTCCAAGTGGTCTCACGTTTATAGCATGTATATATTTTGATTTATGATCCGACAAAGTTGGAAGTTTTCAGAATTTTATAAATAAAAGTTACTAGACGTAAAACCAAAACGGCTAATTTTGTGTGAGTTGACGGGTAAAGAGTAAAGTAAAAACATGGTATGAATGACATATTCATACAGATTGGGACACTTGAATTTAGGTAAAATTGGTCAATAAAAACTTGAATGCAATGCCATGCTAGATCGGACATAAGTAAAACTTTTATAAAGTCATCATTTGATTTCATCTTCTTTCGCGTAAGTATTAGATTGTTTTTCTAAGTCGCGCCTTTTATTTTAGGTCGCTCTTAGGAGTATTTGTCTTACTTCAGCTCTTATATTACTTGATATTACCGTTCGCTCAAGGTGAGTTCATAGCCTCGCCTTTCAACTTTTAACTGTATTTATAAAACCCCGCGAGGGAGATACATGCTTGTTTTATAAACTGAGCACAAGAACTTTATGGTATGCTGGACCCGAATATGATATAAATTGCATGAGTAGCTATTGCCAAAAGACCTCACATCATGAACTGTTAATTGCCTATAATGGGTAAGCGCTAGTACAAGTAAATAGATCTATTGGGTTTGACAGCCCTGTCCGGGGGTATGAATCGAATCCTTTCGAGCACCCAGTCAACGGACAATTTGTATTTAGAATTTAGGTATAAGGCAATAATACCTTGTTATGAGGCAACGTGATTTACATACAAGATATGTGTTAACGTCAAGGCTTCGGTGTCATGAGCTTATTGCAATAGAAACTTGATTAATGGCTTGTCCGTACAACAAGTCACACGATGAACAAAAACTTGTGTTCTCTTTTAACTCTTACAAACTCTATGGATTCACTCAACATTATTGTTGACTTTTTAAGCATGTTTTATCTCAGGTAACCAAGGGTGAAGGTCGCTATGTACGAGGAGTCTGCGCTAAAAGTTTTAAGAACTTGTATTTTGTTCCATTTTATAAAACTTATTATCCATGTTTTTCAAAACTTATGTTATGAATTTGGTAACGTTTCTGTGGGACGTATGTTGTTTACTCTGAAACTTCTTTAAATGGAACAATGTTTTTTAAACGCCTCTTTTTGAGTCGTTTTCTATATCCTTGTGTAATTGTGCTATGATTTAACACCCAAATGTTGTATATTCCACTGCGTAAACTTTGGGGGTGTTAAACCCGTTGAGGGGGGAAATGAGTTAAAAGTAGTGGTGGGTTTCAAGCATCAAACAACATACATATCAAGCTCAAAGTTCAATGTCCATCACATTTTCAAAGTTCAACAAGTTCAAATCAAGTTTGATTCATTCAAAACAAGTTCAAGTTTCAAATATGCTCAAAAGATTAATTACTTAAAAGTAATTGCATAACAAACGACACGTCATGCTTTCCACCCCAAAACATTTAAAATCATGTAAAAAGGGGAATGTGAGAAACTCAACGTAAATAGGAGTATCGACCGAGAAAATCAACAAAGGAAGAAGAATGTCACAACTCAACCGCGACCTATAATAATAGTGCTCCACGTATAAGAAAATATAGTTATACGAAAATGCATATTTGGCATAAGTATAAAATATATTTATTCCGACATACATGTAATCTTATATTGTAGAATCCATGTGCGTGCCAAACTTACTTACTTATGCCCACTAAGTGTTATGCCTAAAGATTCATTCCATTTCAACCTATTCCGACTAATATGAAGTTTTAATGAAAATTACCCATTTTGACCCGTTATCAAGATTAAGATATCTAGACGCGAATAAAAGTGAAAGACTAACTTATTAGTTGTAATTTCAGTTTTAGTTAATATATTTTACGCCTTAATCATTCTCCATAACGCTAATTGACCAGGGAAGATACATCCCATCTTTTCTTTTCCTGTGACGTGGCTTTAGCTATTTCTCGGCTTATATGTCGATGGTGGAACGTTTCTTAGAGCCTTGTTGATTCTTATTCGGGCTGGTTGGAGTGGTTTAATTATATTCGATTGGGCTCCAAGCTTAAAGGGGTCCTAGAAGGCATTTTTTATGTGTCTTGGTGGTGCTTGTGAAATTTCCGTAACCAGCTTCTTTTTGCTTCCAAGAAACCGCGCAAAGAGACTTTGTTCGATGATGTTGTTTCTCGTTCTTTCATTTGGAGTAATTCTAGATGTAATCTAAAGTTTACTTGGGATTGTTGGCTTTAACATCCTTATTTGATTGCTTTGTAATTTTTCTAGCTCCTTGCTAGCTTTCTAATAAAAGTTGCCATTCAAAAAAAAAATATCACATAGTGGTTAGTGTTATGTCCAATAACCTAACGGGATTAGAAATGCTAGACTATATGGTTTAAGATTTAGTGAACGGTAAATTGACAACTTACTTAGTAATTAAGTGAATGACAGATATAGATTAGTCTAGGAACTTAATGCTTAGATCATAGCTAGATATCACTCATGTTCGTCGAGATAGTTAGTTATAGGATATGTGTGTAGAGAATAATGACCTAAATTAGACTTGCACTACATTCGACCCACTAAGGTATAACTAGTTAGACATTGCACCTGCATATCATGTCGTTGATAGGTTAGAGGAGTAGCTAGGTGAGCACGTATTTATCTCATTGATTAAATCTTGATTTTTCTTTACTTGTCATTTTATTTAATTTCTTGTTTATTTAATCTAAATTTAATTTTTATAATCGTGTAGATTTTAAACACAAATTTTCTTTTTAATAATTTGTTCTTTAAAACATTTAATTTTACTCATTTCAGCGAATGACCCAGTCTTACCGAGTCTATACTATACATAAACGGGTACACTATCCAAGAATGTTGGTATTTGCTTGTTTGATTCGATTTATAAATTCAAAACGAGATATAATACACATCACTTTCCGATCAACTAGTCCTCTATTTTAGGGCATCTGTGTTAAGTAGGCACAAGGATCAGATTAGTTGAATGAGTCCATCCTTCTGGCCTAGAATCTTTTTCTATAAATAAATGATGAAAAAAATTCTCATCAGATATAGATTTCTGTTGACGCTTTAACTAATACCGCTTCACATGATTCTCAGTTGAGGCACCTTTTTCAGCCGGATAGCGAGCGAGTTATCACTTAAAAATGAACACCAATTAAAAGCGGCCGAGAATGAGTACCTTCCCCTTTTGGGAATCAAATAGGGTCTTCGACATGAAAAGACGATGTTTAACCTTGATGTATTGACTTAAGATATTTGTACTATTAAAATTGAGATTTGTACTTTCTATATTTTCTAAAAATGGATACACTATCTTTATATAGGGGTTGCATAAGATCATCTATTTGGTCTGTTAACTCACTATATGAAATTTTCAATTCATCCTTGTTGTGCTTCCACAATTGAACGTGTCATTAGTCGTTAGTTGTTAGTCAACGGTGGTGATGAGATGCGTAGTTGATGATCAAAGAAGAAAGAACAAAGAAGAATAAAAGTAGAAAATATATATATCCCTTAATTGCATCCCCATGATATATATAATTCCATAACACATATATTACTTAGAGCATAAGGTACCATAACGCCGGAGCCGGCGTTATGATACCGCCGGTGTTAGTGTGCCAACGGCGTTGGGGTCGAAGTTGAGCCACCAACGGTGGCAACGCCACACTTTCTTTTTTTTCTTTTTAAATAGATATGTGTGTGTGTGTTGATTGTATGTGTGTGTGTGTGTTGATTAAGAGTGTGTGTGTGTGTTTTTTGTGTCTCGGTGGCTTCACGAAAATGAAGAAATAGGTGAAAGAAAGTGGCCCAAAAAGGTTTTTTTATTATTTCGTTTTTTTAATTATAATTTGTATTTTATTTAATTGATTAAATAATTAGTTTGTTTTAAAAAAAAAGAAAAAAATAGTGGGTCTTAAAAAGTGGTATTATGGGGTGCTATGATTAGAGGGTATTTTTGTGTGTTGCTGTTGAAATGTTAAAGTTGATGTGGCGCTGAGGTAACGGTGTTATGTTGTTATGGTACCTGGTGCACTTAAAAAAATATGTAATAGTGGGTTGCATTACCTACATGATAGAGTATTAATTTAATTTTTAATCAAAGTGATGATACCATTATATCTTTAATCTAAGGGTGCGTTTGGTTTGTAAATATGATTGGAATTGGAATTGAATTTGGATTTAGTATGAAAGAAAGTGATAAGAGAGAAAATTAAATTATGTATTTATTTATAAATAAATTAAGTTGTTATATATTATTTTAATATAAAAAATAAGAAACAAGACTCATAATTAATAGATACTCCACTAGTTTAAGACTTGTGTAATACACGAGTTTGTTACATATATTTAACTTCAAATATAAGTTAAAAATATGTATAGTATAACCAATATGGAACCTAAATGGCAAATACACAACTTGGCATTAGTTTATATCTCCTTGTAAAAATATTCTTCATTAACAATATGTAACAATTAGAAAGTGAATCAAGAGTCACGATTGTGATTCGTGTGCACTTTTGCAAATTATGATTACAACCTTGAAAACTATGATTTTCATCACATTTTCCGATAATATTGATGCTTTACTACACAAAGGGTTTTCATCCTCCAAAACAACAACAAAAATACACAGTTAAACATTCCATTCCATGCTTTGACAAATACACAGTTAAACTAATTATGCACCAAGAGAATTAAAACAACAATGAAGAGTTCATCAACCAAACATAAGCATTGTAACATAGATAAGGCAAAACCACCTTTTCAACATCTTTGATCATTTGTTGTATAATAATAGTATCACCATCATTTCACAACCTTAAAATAATATAATGTATCCAGTTGGACACTTGTAATGTTGTAAGACATCTCAGTTTTAAAAATAAGCCTCTTGTCAATCAAATGATAGAAATTAACAACAACAAAAATCATCATCACCACCCCGCTATATACAGTCAAAGTTACGCGTATATGTAAAATATCAAAGGACATATAAAGCCTGACCAAACAACAACCTTATGTCGCGTTGATCGAATATGCGCAGCAGTAGTACCAGTCATCTTTGTCAGCTCAGGATTAAACAAAAAACGATGACGCACTTCAGCACAAACTTTGAACTCATAACTTCCCAACTTGGATTTAAAATAGAATTAGATATATTATCAAAAGAAGATATTTTGCTAAAATAACAAACAAAAAAAGCTCATCAACTAATATCCTTTACTAACTTGGAACAAATTAAAGGTGGGATGGGCCAAAATATGATTAAAATCGAAATGAGCTGTATGAAAATGGGTCAATGAGCGTGGAAGCTTACATCAAAAATATTCTCATCATAGTATTGTTTGCATACGTATTGAATGGCCGGGTTGCAAATCTACTTATAAGATCACTATTAAGAACCTCAATAACTACATGTAAAAAAGTATAAATCAAAACATGATTTTAAAATGGAGCAAAATCATGTTAACAAAAAAAAGACACACCACTTAAATGACTTTCATGAGCATAGTTGTCCCATAAAGGATGAAACTGGTCAACTTGGGTTTAGATTTTAATCTTGTAGTGTAGAATTTAAATATAAAGACTAAAAAATAAACAGGTTAAAAATTAACTAAAAGTATTCAGTTACAAATGCTCGAAACCCGTGTAGAATTGACTGAAACACACCACACAGAACAAAAAGCTTCTACTTTATGATCACCACAAAATATATGACTATATCAAATATATCCGAGATACTACTAGTGATCACACCTTCACAAAGCTTCCTACTATTTCTTAGTTAGTCCTTCACCAAAAGCCCTTGCCTGAGCCCTAATGTGCAGTTAAAGGTTGTGGGTTCAAGCATCATTCGAGACATGTGAGGTATTATGTGAGATAGTATGTGGCTTAGATGTGTAAATAGCACCTTTCTTATAAAAAAAAGAAAAAACTTCTAACTACATACCCTATACTCATATATCTTTTTTTTTGAAAAGCTGTACTCATATATCTTTTCATATGAATTTAGGGTATGTTAGCTTATTCAAAGTGCTCAAGCTTTTTAGCATACAAGCTCGACCTCTGAATAAGCCCTTTCATAAAAGCACCTCTATCTTGGCTTCTTGAAAAGAGCTTATTATGTGAAAAAATAAATAAGCTAAAACATTTATTAAGTTAAAAATGGATCATTTTATTTTAAAAATACAAAAAAATAATAAGCCCAATAATAAGCTAAAAAATGGCCTATTGTATCTTGAAGAACTCTAGCAGTCTAGTAATATATTCAAATTAAATTTGATAAACCTAAAAAACTAATAGTCTACGTAATGGTTCACTTAACATTCAAAGAAATGAGAAAACCAAATACCTTGATCTAACGTAAAAGAAACACACATAAGAATTCATGAAACAGCTAATAATATATAGGTCCTAACCATTTTATTAATGTAAATATTTTTGTTAGTTAAACAAAAAATCAGCTTAAAGTAGTGAAAGAGAAATATGACATAAATTGAGTTATTTCATTTAGTCGTGTGTTGAACATATCAATTGGTAAGAACCATAATTGAAAATAATGAATAGCTTCAGCAGGTTGTTTAAATAACAAAAAGCTTTCATTTGGCCAAAATAGGTTTGGAGGTTATCTTGTTAACATTGTTTCATATCCTTTTATGCAAGACATAATAAGAATAACCACATATATTACTGGATTAAAATAACACAGCACATATATAACTGAATAGAAGTAAAGATGAAATACCAATGCAAACAGGTAGCCCATCTTGTATAACACCTTGCAAATATTTTTCACATGCAAAAGAGATACTAAAATAAGTGTCCAGTTTGACTTTTCAAGTCAAACGGGTTCAACTTTGACCTTAAATATTTATTTATTTGGTTATATAACACTTGATAAAAATTATACCAATAAAAAATAAACTTAAAACACAATTGATTCATATATTTTGCATCAAATATTATATAACATACAAAAATAGGTAAGGTCAAAGTTGAACCAGTTTGACTCTAAAAAGTCAAATTTGACACTTATTTGGGACGGATATAGTAATTTATTATACAAAAATTGTTAGAAATCAGAGAGTATCCATTGCTATGTTGTGACGTTAATCAAACAGTGGCCCCTTTGTGATAGTGGATTAAGCAACCATGCTATACTATACTTTGTATTGATTGTCCATCTTAAACGTAAACTCAAACTTAAATCTATATTTTGAAGCAAATATTTCAATATTGTTAACCAACAACTCAGACATGCAACTTGTTCTACATTGGTTGATCACACACATGCAAACTTTCTAATTAATGTCAAAATACATTGTTTTAAATTAGCGCAAATAACATATATGGGTCAAAATGGGTCATTATTAACTGACTCAAAAGGGGTCGTGTTGGGCCCTCTAACAACACTTTTGTCTCTATCTTCTTTCACATTTATAAACGCAGATTTTTTTATTATTATCATCATACCATACTATGTCAAGTGTTTTTGAACTCCTTTATTAACTTAGATTCATTTTTTGGTTAGTATCCTTATAAAATTTGCAGTGATATAAATCAATGTCAAAAAGGTTTCAAAACATGTATATACCCATAAAAGCACAAACTATTAAAGAGTTGTTGAAGATGTCATTCTAGAAATTATTTAAATCAGTGAACTCTTAAGACTAAAAAATGGTAATCAAAGTAACTAAGAGAAAAAGTAGTTGTGATAGCAACAACTACATATTTAGCTAATGCATAGTACTCTCTAAGTACTGGGGTTACACAACCTTGAAGCAAATACAAAATTTCTCTAAGTGTATCTCTTAAAGTTCTATCTTTTTACTACTCTAGGGATCTCCTTTTATAGAAATACAAGGAACCCTTTACACATATATCTGCCTATCTAATAGGAACAGTTACAATTCAAAACTAAATATCCCGAAAAGCTCTCCATGCATTCTTATCTTCATATCATCAGCTTTGAACATTAGCAGTACAAACGTCTTCACTTGGCAGTATTAAGTTTGCTTGGCAGTACAAACTTTATGCTGACAGTACTAACTCCTTTAGTACTGTTGGCAGTATTAAGTACAAAGAAAATTTATTCCTAACAATAAATACCCCTCACCCCATAGCTCATTCACACGACACACAATTCTCAAAACCCTTAAAATAGTTTTCGGTTTTCTTTGTTCTTTCCCAACCGAGTTCGACAACCCTTATAAAGGTTTCTTCGATTTTCGGTTCATAGTTCTTCATCAATATTCGATTTCACCATCAAGGCTTTAATCGACTTTACTTGCTCTTCCAAGCTCGACGTTGCAAGGTGTATTGTGGTTTCTTGGTTCGAAGAAAAATTCCAACAAGGGTTTCGGGTTTTTGCTCTTATTCGGTCCAAGGGATTTTCGGTTCAATTAGGGTTTCTTAATAAACCCTAATTCGGTTCGTGCGGTTTTCGGTACCATCTCAAAGGGTGCGTTTGGTATTCGGTTAATACAAAGGTTGTTTGGTTCGTGAAGTTAAGCCTAGCAAGCTTAACGTGTTCGGTTGACGTGATTGTGTGAGCAACCGTAGAGGCGATTGTTTTAGTCGCTTTATTCGTTTTCTTGATCAATTGGCTAAAAGGTACGCGTTTCTATTTACCTTTTATTTTGTGTTAACCATATGCTATTACTAGATCCAAATCCGCTGCGTACTCGTAGTAACTTGGTTACTTAGATGTTAAATCCCAACAGGCCCGTCACCAACAATACAGTTGGTCAAAAAGCAGTTTAACGGTAGATATGCAATATCGTCTGAGGAGTTCACGGGTGAAATGGTTAGGCTTATGGTGCATACATATATTTTTGTTTTCTTAACTAAAGATATTTGTATGGTGTTCTTACTCCATGTGTGTAATTCTGTAAAGGTTGGAGCTAAATCACGTAATATTGCGTACCTTAAAGGGAAAGTCCCGTCTTCGGTTGGTATTCCTACCTCCGTGGCGCTACCTTTTGGAGTATTTGAGAAAGTTCTTTCTGATGAAATAAATCAGGTACTCCACATATGCAAATTTATTTACTGATGTATTTAGAATTTTATTTTTAAATGTCAAAACTAACATTTTTTTCTAATTATCAGGGAGTGTCAGAGAAAATAAAAATTCTGAACAAACAATTGGGAGGAGAATCAGATGTCCTTGGGGAGATTCGCAAGACGGTTTTGGATCTTTCAGCGCCACCCGAGCTGGTAATGTTTTTGTTAAGTACTGTTGACGTTTTTTCGTTACACGTTGTATAATTTGGAGATATATGATTTTTACAATATTTTTAGAGTAATGACTATAGCTAGCATCGTTTCAGGTACTAGAACTGAAAAGTGTAATGCAAAGCTTGGTGACGAAGGTGACGAAAGATGGGAACAAGCATGGACAACTATAACGAAGGTTAGAAACACTTCCCTTACTGAACCATTTGACCCGTTTCTTTAATAGACGATTTTTCTTACTGTTTGACCCGTCACTAATTTGTTGTTCATTTTCCAGGTTTGGGCTTCAAAATGGAACGAGAGAGCATACTTCAGTACAAAAAAGGTAAAACTAGACCATGACTTCCTGTGCATGGCTGTTCTAGTCCAGGAAGTAATAAATGCCGATTATGCATTTGTTATTCATACTACTAATGCGTCATCCGGAGATTCATCAGAGATATATGCTGAGGTTATTTAGTTTTCCCTCTTTCCATGCTGAGTTAAATTATTTTTTTCCTCCTCAAGCGATACTTGTTTGCCATCTAGGATTACTACATGTTAAGAGAACATATATGTTACTTTATGAAATTTACGACAAACATGGGCCCGACTGCCCGAGCCTCAAGGACCGGGATTTTACCAATAAAAATTGGGCCTAAAATAGCAGTTAGGATAGGGCTTTCGGATTTTTTGGGCTTCGGGTATAATCAGGCCTAGTACTGGGCAGAGTGCTCATTTCGGGATTAATCGGGGCTATAACCATATTATTTAGGACAAGGTCTAATCCAGACTATAGTACAGACGGGGGCTGGGCGCAAGCCTATTTGTGTACTTCTATGTATGTCGATAACTTTTCCCTTGCTTCAGGTGGTAATGGGACTAGGAGAGACTTTGATAGGAGCTTATCCAGGTCGTGCTTTGAGTTTCATTTCCAAGAAAGACAACCTCGACTCGCCAAAGGTATGTAGTACTAGTTCAAAATTGTTTTTTGTCGCTCAATATATGTAAAGAAATAATCATACGAAGCTATGTTCCTACCAAACATGCCAAATTTTTAGGTTCTTGGTTACCCTAGCAAACCCATTGGCCTTTTTATAAGAAGATCCATTATCTTTCGCTCCGACTCCAATGGCGAAGATCTAGAAGGCTATGCTGGTGCAGGACTTTACGATAGGTAAACTTCCATTAAAAGATTTGTTTGTCTAACAAGTTGAGCATAACTTAATTGCTCATACCCCATACTCACTAGAGAAGAACAAAACAAGGCCCGACCTGTCTTAGCATGGTCCTAGTCAGGATTTTTAGGGGAGGTCCGGTCATTCTCGAAAAATCAATCCTGTTTAAACCATTGTGGTCCATAAGCGGCCCTGCGCGGGCTTTCTATGTGTGGTCCTTTAAATATTTTTATAGCATTTTCGTATTTCTCAACATATTAATGGACCCTCTTTTGCAGTGCGCCGATAGATGAAGAAGACAAGGTTATTCTTATTCATCCGACCCATTGATCACCGATGCTAACTTCCAGAAATCAATACTATGGAGCATTGCACGTACAGGAGATTCTATAGAAAAGCTATACGGAAGTGCCCAAGACATTGAAGGCGTACGAGATGGAAAAATTTACGTAGTCCAGACAAGACCACAAATGTGATCATGGTTTCGAGTTTTTATAGCAAACACGTAAAGACAGTATTGTTAATTTATACCACATATAATTGATTTAAGAAAAAAACATTAACTGTTTATTATAAATAAATTGAGTTAAGTACAAAGATTGTTCTTGTGGTTGTCCCGAAAATGCATGTTTCGTCCTAAAAAGTCCTAAAATTACACTGATCGTCCCTGTAGTTGTGCATTTTGAGTTGACCGGTGCTTTGACCGTAATTCCATCCAAAATCTCATTATCTTTTTCTTTCATCAGGGGTATTATGGTCAGTTCACATAGAATAATACCCTAAGGACCAACGTTGCAACACAAAAGAGCTTATAAACCATCCCGCCATTTTACACACAAGTACCTCTGTGTCTTGATCATTCTTATTTCTCTGTTCCTCTCTCGATCATTCTTGTTTCTCTATTCCTTTCTTTGTGTCTCGATCATTCTTTTACATACAAGTACCTTTGTGTCTCGATCATTCTTGTTTCTCTGTTCCAGTTCAAGACATTCTAATCTTCTGATGGCAGGATTTCTGGCTGATCGTGTTGCCCTTGATGAGTATATGGGGGTGTGGTTTCGTTCTGAGGTTTCTGAAGCAGTGGAGGTGCGTTCAATGGGTATCAGTTTTCGTACAGAGTTGTAGGAGAAAATTGCAAGCCGCCGTCATGTGATCGAGCACCTGGAGAAGGTGGGGGCTACTTCTGGATGGCTGATGCGTTTGAATCGGGATCAAGAGGATGATGTTTTGTTGCTGGGATTGCTTGATACCTTTGTGCACATGATGTATGAGATAGTTCGTAAAAGGGAGAAGGATGTCAGGGAGCTAAACTAATGAAGGCGTTTGTGTTGGTTTCTTTTAGGTAGCTTGTTGTTATGGTAGTTGGTGGTTATTAGTTTGTATGTAGGGTGTTGGCTTTTGTTGTTTTAGTGATAGTTTGGATTCATATTTTGTTAGTGTTGAATCATATCTATAATGTTATATTAATATATCATGTTGAAGTTTCAACTTTATGTTGATTATGTGAATATATCATGGTTTTTAATATTATGTATGATGTTATGTATTTTGGATTGTGTTTGTGAATTGATTAGATGACTGTGTTTGTTGTAAGTGATGTTGTTGATATTGGCTAATATGTGGACATGTTTGCTTTGGATGATATTTGTTTAGATAAGTGTTGGGTTAAAATGGGTCATACGAGGTTAAGATGGGTAAGTTTCATAGATAAAGGCTTAATAGATAAGATAAGATGTCTATTACATACAAACTGCAAAATGCATATCCAAACACCAAGTCATGCAGTCAAACTGCATTAGGCAACACAAACAAGTAGCAAATACAGAACCAAGTCATTAAACAAACTAAATCAGCAAATACATAAACAAGTCATTAAAACACCAACATCAACTTCAAACTTTAGCTTTCCCCTTTCCTTTGTCTGCAGAAGCCCCAGGTTTCCTCTTTCCTATTTTTTTGACAATATCATCCCATGTCTTAAGATTGGCTACTCCAAGCACAACTCCTGTGATTGTTTGAGGGCTTTTGAAGATGGCTTTTTTACTGGCAGACTTTACAACAGGTACATACTTTTCAATGGTATCTTCATAAGAGAGGATGTTCTTGCCTGTGGTACCAACAATGATGTTCTTGTTAGTGGATTCAGTGTCTGATGTTTCTTCATCTGTGCTACCTGGGAATGTATCCATGCTACTCTTGTCTTTGGTTTCTTTTTCAGGGCTATCAAATAAGGTATCCTCTAGATATTCATCCTCATCATTATATCCATACCAACGAAGCAAATCTGGTGGTGGCCCACTTGAAAAGCTTTGCTAATTCTGGATCTTCCAGCCTAGGCCTTGAAGGTTGACCCCAATGGTGGCAGTTTTCCCTTTGAGGGACCCTCATTGATATCCTCTTTAGGCACCTTTCCCTTTGATGGACCCTCATTGATATACTCTTTGTCACTATGTAACACATTGTATATCTGCAAGGAATAAGCGTATACTATAATCATAAGCATTAAGGATGATTGATATGGAAAAACAAATTCCAGCTTAAATTGTCTCTTCTCCCTCAACTAACTTTCCCTCCAAAATCCTCCATTAAAAAAGCTTAAAAACCTTCATTTCCTGCCAGAATTAGGTTACTTAATGTTCCTTGTAATGGGATCATGAAACTGATTTTGTTAAAGAGTCTCCTTGTAAGATCCCTGTCTGGATTAGGTTACTTAATGTTCCCCTTGAAGCTTGGAATGTTAAGGGGATAAGTGCCATTTCCAGATTGGGCTTTGCAAGGGGATCAGGCAGATTGGACTTTGCAAGGGTGTTAGTTGAAATAAATGCTGAGAAACCATTTCTTGACAGTGTTGAAATTAACTGTTTAAGAGATTCTTATAGAATGATGGAAACTCTACAAAAGTCAAAGCTAGAGTTGCTTGGAATCTAGTGTGTAGACCCAAGGATCAGGGTGGTTTGGGCATTAAACCTCTCAAAGGGGGAATGAAGTCCTTCTAATCACTCAATTGTGGAAGATAATTGAGAAAAAAAGACTCTTTATGGGTAAAGTGGGTCAATTCAGTCAAATTAAAAGGTAGGAGTATTTGGGATATTGATTATACTGGATCAGATAACTGTGGATGGAAAAATATGCTAGACTTGAGAGATAAAGTTAGAAATCATGCAATATTTCAGGTTGGAGATGGGAAATCTATTTCAGCCTAATATGATAAATGGTGCAGTCTGGGGCCTTTGTCTAGCTTTATTCCAAACAAGGATATTTTTGGTGTAAAGTTGTTGAACCCGAATCTGGATCAATTCCTTAGCTTATGAAAGGTTAAGTTACCTTGGATAAATCCAAAATAACTTGTTGTTGAAACTTTGTATGAATACTAAAGTGTATGCAGAATCTACACTTTAATATCTAGAAGAATTATGAAAGAAACAGTAATTCTGTATGAACAAGATATATGATTCGTCAATAGTATATATATATAATATATAAGCAAACACTCAACCAAACACCTTTTGCCAAGGATTGGTTAAGAGTTCACACAATAAAATATATATGTGTCCGGAAGTTTGATTTCCCGGGTCGTTATGTCCCAAC